>JARPMJ010009130.1:0-29396 GCA_033366665.1 Phoxinus dragarum | reverse complement strand
CAGGCAAAGTATAAGTATAAGCCCGGTTCAACACCAGTTCTAACTAAAACCGTGACTCAGCTGGAGCTGGAGTTGGTGCATGAGAAAGTTCAAATGATGGAAACTGGATCCAGTTGAGCCAAGAAATACACTGTGATGTCTTAATGTGATCTGGAAGAGGGATCCTTTCAACTCGGTTACTGTTTTGATGTTAGATTTTGCTGTAAAATATTTTTTTTTATTATGTCTGATGTTTATTCTCTTAATTCCATGGCTTGTAGTGGACTGTGCAAGTGGCAGAGAGTGCAGAGATAATCATCAATAAAATACAGTTTCCAGCACATGAACTGAACAATATATGTTTTTTAATGTTTATAAACACAAACATTGGTTTTAGTAAACATAACAGAGCTTGGTAAATAATGCAACACAAAGACATTTAAATGAGATTTTGTGCAATTTCTGTTGGTTATTTTATATGCTTTAATAAAAAAAACCCATCTAAATTCAAATTAAAGAGACTTCAAAACAATATTTAAAAAGCATAAATATTACTGTCTAAATATGTTGCAAATGATAAAGAGGCCCGCTTATTAGTTCTTGTGTTACATTTTTGTAACTTGTTATGAAATATTTAATATGCAGCAACTTAAAGAATATTAAAAAAGAGGGGAAAGTGTAAATCAATAGCCTTTATTTTGACATTTGGTATAGGCTACTGGTTATGACTAGAAAATCAAAGTAAAGACTTTATGGACAAATTCAATGGGGTCAGTTCATTTAGGCACATTTCACATTTTTATAATATGGCCTATAGTTTTCTCTGCAGCTTCAGGCAATAAACATAACCCATCTCTATAATGCGTTTTGGAATAGGGTGTGTCCTGACTAGTTTCCGTATTTAGGCTACCGTAGCAATGTTACACCTGTTTAACCTGCATCGGATGAATCTATATAGAGACTGATGACGCTGAAAGACTCGTGCTCCTATTGGTCAGCAGTGTACAGAACCCTTTCCTCAAAGAAACAATCAAAATTATCATGTTTATATCAAATACTTTTAAACAACAGTAGCAAATAGAAGACCATAATGTACAGATGCTATTCGCAGGTATATATAGTTTTTTTTTTTATAAACATAGGCTATAGGCTATATTTCTAGTCGTAATCGAAACTACATGTAAAACAGTTTCTCTAAAAATCTTTCGGTTCGAAATCATTGTCTTCCGTAGAGGAATCGTATTTCCTTCGTGTAAAATACGTTAGCTCATTTCACTTTTACTGTTTTATTTACTTTAATTGCTCTTTCTTTATAAAAAGAATGGCTCTTTTGGATGTAAGTGGATATAAATATAATTCCGCGTCACAGTTCGGCTTTAAGCAAACGCATTTTCTCGACCGGTCAAATCACTATAGTTTTGGGACCAAATGCCAGGAATTCGCGGTACCAGTCGGAGTCGACGTAAGTAACTTTCATCAAAGTTCATTCATTACTAAATGAATGAGAGGCATAATGATGTTACGCTAAGGCAACATAAAAACGAAAAATTTGTGTGAACATTGAAGAAGCATGAGCACTGAAACATAGCATGTTTAACAGATAAATCCAAAAATATCCTCACATACCTAAACCCTAATTTTTTCTAGTTTTGTAGACTATTTTCAGCAGTTGTGTAGCAGGTTATATGCAATTAAATAGACATTTTAAATATTTTTTATTTGCCTATACGGCAAGAATATGTTTCTATCTCCCAGATAAATTTGCTTATTGAAACACAGGGGGCAGACTCTCACAGCAAACACATTTAATTACATATATAAAACATTAACCTTATGCACTGTAACATATTGTGTTCCCATCAGCCCTCTACGTTTCTGAAATCATGCAGTTGTGAGGATGGCGTTTCCATAGATCTGAATCATGGCACGACAACCCTGGCATTTAAGTTCCGTCATGGAGTCATCGTGGCTGTTGACTCCAGAGCATCAGCTGGAAAATACATCGGTAAGCATCCATACATCAAGAGTATAAAATACTTCCTTAAGTCTGATTTCACGTCATGCATGTAATTCATGTTGATAACAGGATTCAGAGTAAAACACAACAATTGTGAACATCATGTCAGACATGTATGTATCTGCCGTATCATGATGTTTCTCCCAATGTGTTGCAGCATCAAAGGAGGCCAATAAAGTGATTGAGATCAACCCTTACCTGCTAGGCACCATGTCCGGCAGCGCTGCAGACTGTCAGTACTGGGAGAGACTGCTGGCTAAAGAGTGCAGGTCTGTCTCAGCATGCTTCTGAAGGGGACGAGCATCTGCTCACAGGATGAAGTTACCACTTTGTGTTCAGCTGTGTCAGAAAATGTACTGTCTAAAGCCTTGGTTAAAGATTATTAGAAGAACAGATTTTAAAACGAAAATAATCAGTGCATTAGTAAATCTAACTTCTGACATAATTTACTCACCCTTATGTTGTTCCAAACCCGTATGACTGTCTTTCTTTTGCTGAACACACAAAAAAAGGTATTTTGAAGAACGTTTTGTTGTATCATTTTCCATACAATGAAAGTTAATGGGATCAAAAAACTTTAAACTCCAAAGGGCATAAAGGTATTAAGCTAAATTTTGTATAATGAACTGATTAAAATGTAAGAATTTATTCACTATCAAATCAAAATGCTGATCAATGCATGCATGTACACAGACTACATCAAACATGCCGACACAAACCTGTCGAAAGGTGGTGACGATTCCGAGGGCCCCCGGCTATAGGGGGCCCCTGCAATTTCAACCCAATTTCCCACAACAATCTGCACCGGGCCCTGGACACCCCAGCTACGGCCCTGCTCAAATGTCAACTAATGTCAAATCTCATTGGTTCTTGCATGTCGACTTCACATCATGAAGATCAAGTCATCATATGTGATGTAGTCAATGTTTTTATTTGATTTGACTATTTGTAAATAAATGCTTAAATTTTGATCTGTTCATTATAAAACAACCATATATTGTACAGGAATTGAAAATGCAGTTTTCAAATGCAGCCCATTATGTTGATCCCAATATTTACAGTATGGTGTATTTTTAAAAACAGACTTTACAAACTACGCAACAAGCAGAGGATCTCAGTGTCTGCAGCCTCTAAACTCCTGTGCAACATGATGCTGGGATACAGAGGCATGGGTCTGTCTATGGGGAGTATGATCTGCGGCTGGGACAAGCAGGTGAATCACGTCTGTGTGTTTAAAGGACAGGCTTTGTGAATGTTGTTTTTTTTGTTGCATATTTTTAGGGTGTTCTCAGTCTAAGCATATAATATTATACAATACGATACAATACAATACAATTAAATACAACTTAAATTAAATAATACAATAAATAATATTATTGTAAAGTTCTTGGTAAGATCTCATGTGTAACAATTATGCACACACATAATCTCCAGTTGATCATATGATAATTTCCCTCACATCAGGGTCCAGGCCTGTACTATGTGGATGACAATGGCACACGTCTCTCTGGCCGGATGTTTTCCACTGGCTGTGGGAACAGTTATGCGTATGGTATCGTGGACAGTGGTTATCGTGAGGATATGACTGTGGAGGAGGCGTATGAGCTGGGCCGGCGTGGTATCGCTCACGCCACACACAGAGACGCTTACTCTGGTGGTGTGGTCAACCGTAAGTCCCTGTAATGTTGTACGAAATGCTAGAAATAAAACTGAAACTTCATTAACAGTAAATACATTTGGTGGTACAACATATTTACCTGCAGCAATGCGCCTTTGTGTTTCAACCTAAAGCTGGGAGAAATCTGTCATTTGTCCTCAAAAATACTTTTGTGTTTCTGTCGAACACTATTATTTACTTAATTCATTTTAATGTTCATTGTTGTTGCATGTGTGTATGTGCTGTTTAAGAGATTTAGTCTTCACAAATGTTTTCTCTTCTAGTTTACCACATGCAGGAGGATGGCTGGATCAAGGTGTGTAAGGAGGACGTGTCAGAGTTAATCCACCGCTATAAGAAGGGAATGTTCTGATCACATATCTCTCACTCATGCAAAACTCACTGATTTATTATAATATCTGACACAATTAAACTCTTCTCAAATCAAAATAACTTTTGGTGCATTCTTTGTTATATTTTTTAATTGTATTTTCTATACTTTAACTTAAGTAAATAAATTATACTTAATCGGCTTATTTTGCAGGACTCATATAGCCCCTGTATATGTTTTTTAATTTTTTTTATTGTGCTTAGTAGCAACATAATAAGGGTTAAACAAAGTGCTGGGAAATTGATTGCAATACAGCATTTAAAAAAAAAAAATACATCAAGCGTAGCGTTAGTTCTGGCTGGTCACGTTAGTCAAGCTCGCATCAGCTGACTGTTAGCTGATCCACATACCTATAGGAATACGACGCCTATCGTATACATATATAAGCTCCTTCAGTATTATCAGCAGCTATCGCATTTCTCAGGAGCGAATTACTCTCCTCCCTCCCCAGCTCCTCCTGTCTATGGACAGATGAAACAAAAACAAAAAAAGCTTTTTTGGCAGCAAACACTTAAGATGGGTTTGGTGCACACAGGGTTAAAAAAGTACCCCATGTGTAAAATGAAATACTCTGCTGTATCTTTAATGCTGTGGTCCTAATTTTCTGCCAGAGGTCCTGGACATTTTTTACAGCCATCTTTGATCATATTTACCAAGGGGGCAAATAATTCTGACCAGCACTGTATATTATTATGAAAATCTAGCCAATTACTACCATTAATACTCTTCTTTTTTCATTACATGTTGCCCCAAGAACACATTGATATGCAAATTAAATACAATGTATTTGTATAAAATGGGAAAACCCGCTTGTGACAATTTTACGCACATATTGCATAAAGAAAAATGGTATATCAAATCATTCTGTTTTATCTTTCATAACATAGTTGAGAATCATCTTTATACAAAGTTTGGTATATAAAATCCTGAAACCTAAAAAATAATTGGTGATTTAAAAAATAAAAATAAAAACTTTGTTTTTGCTTATTCATGGCTTTTTAATAAAAATAAAACAATGAGTCCTGATATCCTCTACAGAGGACATATCATGACATATGAACAGTGTTGGGTATAGTTACTTTGGAAAGTAGTTAATTAGGTTACAACGTTACCATCAATTAAAAGTAATCAGTTACGTTACTGCGTTATCTATTCATAAAAGTAACGCGTTAGAGTACTCATGCGTTACCAAAAATTAAAAGCCGTTTGCAGCGCCTCACACATGCTGCAGCTTGATTGACAGACACGGCCCCCTTTAAATGCACCTAGAAGTCGTGACTCCTGTCCTGAATAACGTCAGTCATCCGACTAAATTAACACTGCAGGATAACAATAACAGGAAAGACAGTCATAGGCTATTCCACATAGCGTTTTATTTATTTATTATCACAGAACATATTAATCAAAATTCACACCTTCCCAGCCCGGGTAGTAGAGATGCGCGGATGGGCTATTATTTCAATAAAAAAATCAATAATTATAATGGCAATATTATTTCAGTATAGAAATGCAGACATCCTAAGTCTATCGGAAGTTCCGGGAGTCTCCCGCATATTGATAGCGGCTCACTGATGCCCGCGAATTAGTTAAAATCTCCCGGAATCAAGAGCGAGCGCGCCCGCGAGACAGAGACTGTGCTCCAAACCGCGCAGCGCGTGCACAGCAGAGCGGGAGAGAGAGAGCAAGAGACTGCGCGCGTGTGCCTTAATGAAGCTGCAGGGTGGTGGGGTATTGAAGCGCAGAAACACTGTCTTGATCCTGGGGAAATTTTTTTATTCGGGATTTTCCTTTCCTTAAAATAACGGATTACTTTAAAAAAAACAAAACGAAGTTACTGATTACTTAACGCACAAAACTAACGCGTTAAGTTACACATTTCACGAAAAAGGTAATTAGAGTACTCTAACGCGTTACTTTATAACGCGTTACCCACAACACTGCATATGAATAAAATGTATTTTTTTTATGCTTTAAACAATGTAATGACAGAAGAAAAAAAAAACTAAATTCACAAAACTTGTTTTTCTGGGTCTCAGAAGGATATGACAATAATAAAGATAGTGTCCATTAAATACTTATAGCTGTGTGATAAGCCCATCATCATTATAATACAGAATTCTGTAAGTTCAGAAACCATGGAACAATATGGTAGTTCCCTTTCTTTTTTTTCCCTTTGAAAACGACTCTTTGGGGACGCTACCTTAGCGTGCACCTCTGAAGTATGAATGAAACTAATCCAATCCTGATTGGTGTTGCATCATGACGTAACATGTGACGCCATAACCGGATGTATAAATTCACGCCGACACACACACACATTAGCTTTCGCTCTTCAGCAAGCGTTCTTTGTGAAAACTGTCTGTCTTATTTGGTGTTGTTTGTCTGTTACAAAAAATCCCTGTCATGGCAAGTGAACAATACACGAAGTGTGTGCACCCCTGCCCTAGATTTCACACGGGTGGGGACACGCATCAAATGTGTGTATATTGTTTGGGATTTTCAATGATGATGGCCAGGCTTGCGTTCCCCGCGGTTTGGGTACTGCGTCCGTTGAGGTGGCGTGGCGACTTAGATCGTGGGGATCGCAAAAGGACCTTGCAGAGGGGAACGAAACTCCTGAGGCACTTTCTCGTTCTTCATCTGAAGGTTCTGTAGCGCTCGCTCACGGAGCAGAAGCCCGCGATGCGGCTTCTTCTGCCCGCGACGAGCGCCCGATGCTCGAGCTGTCTGCTTCCGAGGAAGTGGATGTGCTCAGCATCGGAAGTGAGGAACATGAGTCATACTCGCGGCTCATGTTCCCGCTTATGAGGAGTTAGTGGAGGTTGTGATGCGTGCTGTGGCCAGACTCAACATCAGCTGGCCACAAAATAAGCAGGATGATCCTTGTCAAAGCAAGCTAGACGAGATATTCCTGCTGCACCGTTCACAACCTTAGCGCCGGGGTTTGCCGTTTTTCCCAGATCTTCATAAAGAGATCTCCAGATCCTGGGAAAACCCCCACTCTTTTCTCTCTCATCACCTAATTCTTATTATTATAGTAATGTGGTGGGTGCGAGAGAGATGGGATATGACAAGATGCTGCCGATGGAGGAAGCTTTAGCGAGCTATCTTTCTTCTGAAGCGGCATCTTCGCTTAAAACCCCGGCTCTGCCCAGCAAACCGTGCAGGGACACCTCTGCACTGGTTGGCCGGGCTTATATGGCGGCTGGTCAGGCTGGTACGTCTCTGCACTCAATTGCGATTTTGCAGGCGTACCAGGCTGACCTCCTTAAAGACCTGGATGAGGGCTAGGGACCGATGCCTTCAGATATTGCAGAATTGAGAAGAGCCACAAATTTATCTCTCCGGACCACTAAAGAGACGGCACGTGCTATTGGCCGCTCTATGGCAGCTATGGTGGCCACGGAGAGACATCTGTGGCTAAATCTGTCAGGTATTAAGAGATAAAGCTTTTCTGCTGGACGCACCGCTATCGCCTTCTGGCCTGTTCGGCGACACAGTCACTTCTGTCGTCGACAGGTTTCAGGAGGCGAAAAAGCAATCAGCGCCGTTCCAGCAGAATCTCCCTCGCCGCTCAAAATCTGGGTCTAGGAGGGCTGGCTCAGGTGGCCAGCCCCAGCCGTCAACTAGCTCCCACCGCCAGGAACAGAGAGAGAGCGTTGCCTCTAGAGCCCCTCCTGCGGGAGCTTGGCAACAAAGGAAAATCTCTCAATCGAAGTCCTCTAACCAGAAGGGCGACCTGAGGGCCATCCTTCAGGCGAAGAGGGCTTCGGGAAAGAGGTCCTAACTGAAATGGTAGGACCTCTGAGGGCTGCACCCCCGCTGTGGTGCAATCGAGGTTGTACTCACAGTGGAGCCCTCTGGAAAAAGATGTTCTCCCGCCATCCTGGACACTTCGGGCCATCGATTTCCAGCGAACGCACACCGTGGCGTTCGCCCCAAAAGCTTGCAAAAGAGCATCGACTATGGTCACAAAATTCTTCTCGACTTCTTCCTGCCGGTCCTCCGTTTCAGGAGGTCGAGAACAGTGCTCGAAAAACACACGACGCCAGTCTCGAGGGGCTGGTTCCCTTAGTAGATTTTGTAGAAGAATGGCAACGCCTTCCGAATATATCTATGTGGGTCCTGAATATAATAAAAAATGGGTACAGACTGCAGTTTGGTCACCGACCCCCCAAGTTCGCTGGGGTGGTACTGACTGCAGTGGTTCCAGAACAGGCTCGGGTTATGGAACAAGAGGTACAGACTCTACTGGTGAAGGGGGCCATAGAAAGTGTTCCCCTACCAGACAAGGAGTCGGGGTTTTACAGCCGGTACTTTATAGTTCCCAAGAAGGATGCTGGGCTAAGGGCCGATTATAGATCTAAGGCAGTTGAATCACTCTCTGAGGAGATTCAGGTTCAAGATGCTCACTATTTCCATCATCGTGAATCAAATCAGATCCGAGGATTGGTTTGTCACGATAGATCTAAAAGACGCCTATTTTCATGTCTCCATCCTTCCATGTCTAAGGAAGTTCCTGAGGTTCGCTTTCGGGGGCGAAGCGTACCAATATCGGGTTCTTCCGTTCGGCCTAGCACTCTCTCCCCGCACGTTCACCAAGTGTATGGATGCAGCTCTGGCTCCACAGAGGCTTCAGGGCATCCGTATACTGAATTACATCGACGACTGGCTCATATTGGCCCAGTCTCGGGAAATGGCAGTTTGGCATCGAGATGTCGTCCATGGCCACATTCAGAACCTGGGGTTAAGACTCAACACGAAGAAAAGCGTGTTGGAACCAGCTCAGCAAACAATGTTTCTGGGCGTGGTATGGGATTCGGTTACGATGCGGGCACATATGTCTCCCGTGCGTGTCGAATCAATCCTGGCCATGGTGTCTGGGATAAAGCTAGGCCAGGCCATCACTGTAAAGTGATTTCAAAGACTGCTGGGCCTCATGGCAGCGGCATCCAACATAATTCCTTTGGGCCTTCTACACATGAGGCCCCTTCAGTGGTGGCTGAAAACCAAAGGGTTTTCCCCGAGGGGGAATCCGTTCTCTATAATCAGGGTTACGCGCAGATGCCTTCGTTCCCTATCAATATGGAAGAAACCTTGGTTCCTGTCCCAAGGGCCAGTGTTAGGAGCGTCATTTAGCCGGAAATTCGTTTCGACAGACGCCTCCCTCACTGGCTGGGGCGGGGTCATGGATGGCCGCTTTGCCAGGGGTCTGTGGCAGGACCATCATCTTTCTTGGCATATAAATTGCCTAGAAATGTTGGCTGTGTTCAGGGCTTTGAGGAGCTTCCTCCCAGACATCAGGGGTTACCACGTCCTGATACGTTCAGACAATACATCAGTGGTAGCTTATCTGAAGACTCTATCCAGACTGGCGCATCAGATTATTATCCTATGGTCCCAGGGGAAAATATTATCTATCAGAGCAATATATGTCCCAGGGGTTCAGAATCAGGGAGCAGACATCCTGTTGAGGCAGGGGCTGAGGCCCGGGAAATGGAGACTTCACACAGAGGTGGTGAAGTTGATATGGCAGAGGTTTGGACCAGTGGAAGTGGATCTGTTTGCGTCTCGAGAGACGTCCCACTGTCCACTTTGGTTCTCCCTCACTCATCCAGCCCCACTGGGGTTGGATGCCATGGTTCAAGCCCTGGCAGTAACGCCAGCTTGCTTGGAGTTTGCCCCAGGCGGAGTTAAGGCCATCATGCACCCGAGACCTGGCTACATGCCTAAAGTGCCTTCTAACGTGGCACGGTCCACGGTCCTGCAAGCTTTTCATCCTCCACCTCATGTGTCGGCAGAAGAGGAGAGGCTTCACTTGCTCTGCCTGGTTAGAGCCTTGAGTGTTTACCTTGAGAGGTCCTCTTCTTGGAGGAGGTCGGTCCAACTGTTAGTGTGTTTTGGGTCACCTAAGAAGGGGCTCCCGGCATCCAAACAAACTATGAGTAATTGGATTGTTCAGGCTATTACTTCGGCCTACAAGGTGCGCAATTTGCCTTCACGTAAGGGTTCATTCTACTAGAGGCATTGCGTCCTCTAGGGCCCTCCTCTCGGGAGTGCCCCTCCAGGAGATCTGTGAGGCAGCCGGTTGGGCTACCTCGCACACTTTTATCAGGTTTTATAGTCTGCACCTCCCTAGTACGCCTGGCGCACATGTGCTCTCGTCCTAGCTGAGTGCCTGAGATCAGTTTCACTCTAGGGCAGGCCTTTTTTCGGTGCGTGGCCTTGTGGGTATTCGTTCCCCAAAGAGTCGTTTTCAACGACGCAGTGCGAGTTCCCTACGAAAGGGAACGTCTTGGGTTACGACTGTAACCCTTGTTCCCTGAGGAGGGAACGAGACAATGCGTCATCTTGCCACGCCCCTTAATGCCTGGGAACGGCTTCATCGCGAGGCTAATGTGTGTGTGTGCCGGCGTGAATTTATACATCCGGTTATGCCGTCACGATACGTCATGACGCAACACCAATCAGGATTAGATTAGTTTCATTCATACTTCAGAGGCGCACGCTAAGGGAGCGTCCCCAACGAGTCGTTTTCAACTACGCAGTGTCTTGTTCCCTCCTCAGGGAACAAGGGTTACAGTCGTAACCCGAGACGTTATGCATGTAAGTTTTTTAGTTGAAACCTTAAATCAAGCATTATTTTTATATTCCAATGACTGAAATTCTGAAAATGAAGATTGTGTCATGCCAGCCTATGATTGGCCAATAGTATTACTGAGGACCATTGTTGCTATTTGAGTGTATAGAAGGTTGTGTATCAAATTACATTTGCTTTATTTGATCACTAAATAAAAGCAGCTAATGGAAGTTCAGTTTCAGTCTCTGCGTGAACAGAAATGTTTGGGTGAGATGTATCAATGAATTATGGTTTAAATAAATGTAAAAATGTGACAATGTCCTACTAATCACACACAGCTAAATTATTTTACATAAATTACTAAACATTATTGTTAATAGAAAATAGTTCTCATGGCTTTTGGAGTCAAATTAAATGTTATGGAATTTCATGAAATCAGGTAGAAATCATTCTTTGATGTAACTATTCACACTTTTTATAGTGGTCCCCTTAAAAATAGAAAATTACTGAACCTGTAATCTTGCGGACTAAATGTTATGTGATAGCTGGAACTACCACAGTCACTATTGTCATCTATACATATTTATTTATTCATAAAAATAAAAAGCTTTCATTTTTCTATATTTGTTGCCTTTATGACCCTTTTGGATCTTCATTCAATAGTTAATTGTGATCAAATATGAATTCTGCTATCGGAAAAGTGTGAAAGACATTCGCCACTTGCTCGTTTTGCGAGTTTTATTTATTTATAAAGAATCAAAACAACATTACAACTTTTTGAATGCAACCGATATACAAAGAAAAACATTCATGTAAATAATTTAGATTTAGTCACCTCAAATTACATCTGTATATAAAGGAAAATATCTGTATTTTATTGTACTGTTCAGACATATGTAAAAGTTCAAAAGTACAGCATCTACGATTATTTAACAAGAATCAACTATTATTCTGTACTACAGCTTATCTAAATAATTAAAAATAATAAGGAAATAAAAAAGAAGGAAATATACAAACAAAAAAGCCCAATAATTCTGTACAAGGAATAAAAAGTGAAATCTACAAGTGGTTAATTTAATTGACAGAAAAGACACATTTCACAAATCATTCAATCTATACCATTTAATTAAATGTATTTAAATGTTGCAGTAGATAAACAATTTTCCAGGACTAGTTAGCAGTCTTCCCCTGATTTACTTCATATTCTAGCTCTCACAGAAAATATCACTGTAGAAATAACACATAGACATAAAGAATGATCTGAGACGCTGCTATACCCAGGTGACTATTTATGTTCAGTCCTGACATCACAAACCTACAAATCAATTTCCTCAAATCTACAAATCAATCAACCCTGCAATCAGTGATTTGTGCTCTTTGTTTTCTTCTGTCACTAAAGAGAAATATACACATTTTCTAATTTAGGTTCTGTGATCAATGAGTTGTATTTCTACATGGTAAAATTAAAAAGTTAACCATAAGATGAACAGAAACTGTGAAGAAACAAAAACATTACTTTTTAGATGTGATTACAGTGTTTTCCAACTGCTTACACAAAATCTTTTCATGGCACGATTTTTGAAACTTCTCACTCAAAGTGCAAAACTACACGCCAAATCTCCAAAACCATCAGCTATTTCTCAGCCTTTGACTCAGTTTTCAATTGCATAAAACACTTTTTTCAAAACACAACCCACAATCTCTACCTAAACACAAACATCTAACAGGAAGTGACTTGCTTTCCATTTCTAAACACAACCAATCAAAATGCTACACTTATTCGCCAGGCCACACACACACTCCTCACATGTGGAAACACTACAGTAATTGCTGATCACTAACCAATCACTGCTTTACTGTAGTATAGGCCTATAAATAGGTCAAAGGTCAGATTACCTGTTTTGAACAATGGATGCTGTTGTGGCAAAAATTCATCAAACAAACATCACTGCGTAAGGGAGACTCAGAGTCAAATTATAAAATAAAAGTATTTATTCTTGCAAGAATAGGAGCAGTCTAATACACAGTTGTTACCCTGTGCAGAAGAGTGACACACCCCCAGACAGACTGAACCAGCTTTTATCTCCGTTCCAAGGCCTTTTCCCTGCCAGAGCCTTCCTACCAGTAGTTTTCCATAGACTAAGCCCTCCTTCACCAAATGGCCTTCTGACATCTAGGTCAGAGGTCCTTGTTCGTCTGTTCTCTGGAGTGTCTCTCCCTTCTGCCTTCCCAGGTACATAAAAAGAATCTTCTCTCACTACAAGTGAGAGTCACACATGTGACATTCTTTGAATCATCTATATTTTACTAAAGATCAATGAATATCATAAAATCGCCACTACAATGCCAACAATGGACAGAGACCCTGTATCGGGCAGTTCTTTACTGTATTCTAAAGAATATACTTTTGGTTTACATATGTTTATGGTTTTGTTGTATGCTACTGTATATAGTAATATTTGACCTGATAAATATTTTCTGTTTCTACATTGCATTGATGTTTACAGTGTACTTGTTCCCCCTCTCAGCAGATTACTTTCACAGTAGAACATTGTATTGAAATGTAAGCCTGTGAAAGACCAAAGAGCTTTAGATTCAGAACAACAGTGTTTACATGGTATATCCAAAAATTACAGTTTTTACCAACTGCTTACACACAAAATATTTTCATGTCACACGATTTTTGAAACCTCTCACTCAAAGTGCAAAACTACATGCCAAATCTTCAAAACCATAAGCTATTTTTCAGCCTTTGACTCAGTTTTCAATTGCATAAAACACTTTTTTCAAAACACTTCACACAATTCTCTATCACAAAAAAACACAAAAATCTATCAGGAAGTGACTTGCTTTCCTTTTCCAAACACAACCAATCAAAATGCTACATTCATTCACCAGGTCACACAGACACACTCCTCACATGTGCAAACACTAATTGCTTAACTGATCACTAACCAATCACTGCTTTAGTTTAGTATAGATAGGCCTATAAATAGGTCAAACATCCACTTTGATTCTCTAATATTAACAGATGCAGCAGTTTTCATTTTTGCAAATCATACATTATTACAAGGAAAAATATTAACACACGAGGGAAATGTCCGTGAAGATGTGAAAAAGATCTATCTAAATTAAAAAAAAAAAATTAAAAAAATCTAGATTAGGCTACACATTTACTACCCAAATTATACGCCTGTTTAACCGAAGCTAATTTGGGTGGGTTTCTCCCATCATCCCCATTGTCACTTCTCTGTGTTTTACGGCCCTGACCAGAACGTCGGTTTCCTCGGCTGTGAACTGCTCCTGGCGTGCGCCGGCAAATCCGCCGTTATAATAGCAATCCGCCATGGAACAAGCGCGCCGGTTCTTAAAGGGAATGTGAGAGGACGCTCTGATTGGTTTATTTCACGTTACGCCCAAACCACACCTATGAATAATGAAGCTACTTCAGACCAACCCCTTTTAGATTTGCATCGGGCGCCAGAGTCATTTATCCCGCCGGGAAAATAGCAACAGCGCCGGGATCCGCCCACAAAGTTACTTGCGCTTTGCACTTTGACACTTGCGTTTCAGATCGTTAAAATAGGGCCCACTGTGTTTGAATTCTGTACAGAGTGGAAAGGCAAAGACATCATGGAGGACGAGGACGTTTACAGATGTACAAGAGACTGCAATTATAAATATGGTTTTGGCCAACAATGCAATTAGGATTCGAGAGATAAGAGAGCATATCTTGAATAATGACACCATATTCAACAACATCAATGCTGTAAGCCTGTCGACCATACAACGCATCCTCCAACGGCACCAAGTGACGATGAAACAACTTTACAAGGTGCCATTTGAGAGAAACTCTGACAGAGTCAAGAATCTGCGACATGACTTTGTAGAGGTATGTATGCAACACTACTTCCAGTAGTGGGGGTAATATAACCATGTGTGCTGCCATCACTCAAAATGGGGTCCTCCATCACAATGCCACACTGGGTCCATACAACACCGGCCAAATACTCACTTTTCTGGATGAAATTCGCACAATGCTTGTCCCTAATCCAGATCAGGCACCTGCTAGATTTGTGGTTATATGGGACAATGTTAGTTTTCACGGGGCTGTTCTGGTCCAAAACTGGTTTGCCACCTATCCACAATTTGTAGTTTTGTACCTACCCCCATATTCACCTTTTCTAAATCCCATAGAGGAATTCTTCTCAGCCTGGTGCTGGAAAGTGTATGATCGCCAACCCTATGCCCGCATGCCGCTTCTCCAGGCAATGGATGGCATGATGGTAAAATATGAGTAAATGGTGAGGACGTATTTCTGGGTATACTGCATTTTCTTTTAATATATAATACAGAATAGCAAGAGACATGATTTCTTCTTCATCAGTGGAAAGAAAGAAAAAGAAGAGGAATAAAAGGAAGCCAAGCAAGAGAAAAAAGAGGGGACAAAACATGCTACTTTCTGTCAAGAGTTTTGAAACGAATTGTTGATTCAAAAAATCAGTTTTAAACTAAAAAGAAGTCTTGTGAGTCTGTTTTTAATTAAGTTGTTTTTCAAATAAAGGTTTCCGAGTCAGTGATATTAGATTGTGTGTATGTATTTATATTGTACTTACCCTGTAACTACAAGGAACAAGAGGGTAACAAGCACCACTACATGAAACAAGAGTATCTTTCCCCAATGTTCAAGAAAAAGTTGCAAAAGTTTGAGTTTTCAGTGCACGTTTGTTAAAAAGTGCATAAATGCGTAGATATGTACCCTGTAATTTTTATAAAAGCATACAGTATGTATTGGTACACCATTATTACAAAAAGGTACGCAGTACTAAATTCTTGCTAAATTGCTCCCAAATGTTAGATTGTTGTATAATAATAGTAGAATACGTAACCCTTAGTTCTATAATACTTAAAGTATAAATATTTGTTTTTATTCTCCTGGTTTGTTACCCCTTTATTCCCCAAACTTTACATATCGTTCCCTTATACTACATGTAAGTACTTTAGGTACACTTTAGTTACAGAAAGTTACACTGTAAAATCGCTTTAATTACGCAGTAGCCTACTTTCCGAGCTGTAATCTAAAGCGTTACCCAAACTTTTTAATAGGCTATGTTTGTTGCTTTTCAGACCATGCAGCTGCTATAGAAGAAAAACTGAAATCTGAGTGAAGAGAGTTATAAGTAGGCCTATGGTTTAATCTCATATCACCTATGTTATAGAGATTTTTGAATCAGGCCTAATGAAAGGTGATTGTCATTCTTGGTAAGAAAATGTTAGCAACGTGTACATTTCAGGTGGCTAATTTGTGCTTCCTTTGAGTCATTAATGTAAAAATCTGTTAATTTAATTGCTTTTTTGGTAAAGCTGCAAGTATCACGTCAGCAGGTTGTGTAAACACACTCAAAGAGAATGATGAGAGTAAACAGGTAATCTTTAATAATTCACACAGGGTTAATCCATCCCACACAACCATAGTAGCCTATCCGTAGTATCCGCATCCCATACAAACAGAACTGAACTTAAATAGTGATAGGATAACGAGAGGATTGATAAGTGCACAGCTGAAACTAATGAGTGTTCCTGAGTGACAACAACAAGGAAGAAGTACTGATTGAAATGAAAACAACACAGTCCATGTGGTGTGAGAGTGTGACAGCAAGTCACTTATCCTAGTTGTCCAGGCATACAATATTTTGCACAACTTCTAATTTCTTTAAATCTTTTGAACAGAGATGAAGAGAGTGCATGTTAGCACAAGGTGACAAGCACACAGACCGCTACTGACAGTTGAGACGATGTGTTCTTGCTGGTATTGCGCATGCGCAATAATACCCCCGCACAAACGCCGTCTGCAGTACCCAAACATAATGAGAAATATATATCTGCAAGCAGCGATTACGGGCCCAAGCCGGTGGCACCGCCACCCCGGTGCCTTGGCACCGAGGTGGCGGTGCCACCGGCTTGGGCCCTCCATCGCTGCTTGCAGCTATATTTATATATATATATATATATATATATAAAAAACGCCACCCCGGTGCCTTTAGGGTTCCTGTGCACGACGGGCAATAACGTAACTCCGCTTTGACTGTCGAGAAGAAGTCTGCTTTAGAGCTTGCATCAGTGTGGGTTCTGCAAAAGTGCGCATCGAGGGCACATATCAACCACAAAGTATGCGTGAGCACCCTTCTGAAACCTAAAAGGAAAAATTAGACACCCTACAGTCTCATGGACTTAACGGACACATGAAATCAGCAGCCATTGTAAGTACACAACACCGAAAATTCCTATGAAGTGTGGTATTCAATCAGGCTTTTAATTCATTGAAATTACTGTACTTTAAAACACTTGTTTAAAAGAAAAAACACATGTATACATAGTATAAAACACTAGATGGCACAATATACCTATTTTTAATAGAGTCTTTCTGCCCCCCTCCCCTCCCCACACAGACACACACGGGGAGGGGGGGGTGTCAGACAGACAGACAGACACACACACACACACACACACGCACACACACACACACACACACACACACACACACACACACACAGAATGGCAGGGGGAACTCTGTCAGAGAGAGACAAAACCACATTCAAACCAAAATATCTGACTTCCTGTTGGTCGGAGCTAATGACTGTAAATGAGAAAGTTGTCCGGCTCGATGTGCCCAAAATACACACCGAGTTTTGTGACTGTAGGTAAAAATAACCCCCCCACTTTAGTCAAAAGCATCTTGAAAGAAACACACTTCCTGCTGCCAGTTGGTGGCGCTATAACTTGACTCACATTAGTTACATCCATGTGATCGGCCTCTTACAAAAAACACACTACTGAAGTTTCATCAAGATCAGTTAATGTATGAAGACGTTATAACACATCGTGTTTCTCTTTTCTCGCCATAAATTAGTTTCTTCGCCACGGCCAAACCGTACGAGATATAAAAAATCCGTCCGCTATTTAGCATCCTCAATGTCTTGACTTCATGTTGACTGAGTTTGGTGGCGATCAAAATAATTTTCTAGGAGGAGTATATAAAATTCCAGGGGGATTCGTTTTTAAACAACCCATAATAGCCGACTTCCTGTTGGACTGGCGTAAAACTTAGAGCACGAAAGTTGTTCGGGCCCGATTAAATCTATATGTGTACCGAGTTTCATATTACATGCAAACGTGTTTGAAATATGGACCAAGTTTTCGGACCACGTTCAAGGGGGCGCTGTTGAGCTCCCCTGCCACGCCCAGGTACCAGCTTCAGGCCGGCCCTGATGGCCGCGGGTTCTGACCTGTGTGCAAAGTTTCAAGAGTTTTCGAGCACGTTAAGGCCCTCAAAAGTGCCCGAGAAGTCGCACACAGCAGAGAAAGGGTTAAAATAAAGCCCCCCTCCTCTCTCACACACACACAGACACTGAGAGAGACTGGCAAAATTCTAAGATTTTCTCCCAAGAAATCACATTCAAACCAAAATATCTGACTTCCTGTTGGTCGGGGCTAATGAGTGTAAATTAGACAGTTGTCCAGCCCGAGGAGAACAATATCCATACTGATTTTTGTTAATGTAGGTAAAACTAATACCCCATTTCTGACTAAAGGTGGCGCTACTGAGCCCCTTACCACGCCCGTTTCTGAAACGTTGCACATGTCTACTAGGTAACAAATGTCATGTGTCTGTCTAGTTTCATGCAATTTCAAGCATGTTAAGAGTCTCAAAAGCATCAGAAAAAAATATTAAAGTTTGATGCGTTGCCATGGCAACAGTATTTAAGATATCAATAATCCTTTCACAGGTCTACATCTGCCGTGTGTTTACATTATACAGATGAAGTTTGAAGCAAATCGGGTAAAAATAAGAGGGTGAATTCAAAGCATTTTGAAAGTGACACACTTCCTGCTGCCAGTTGGTGGCGCTATAACTTTGACTCACAATAGTCACATCCATGTGATCGGCCTCTTACAACAAACACACTGCTGTAGTTTCATCAAGATCAATTAATGTATGAGGATGTTATAACACACTTCCTGTTTCCAATATTCGCCATAAATTTGTTTCCTCGCCACAGCCAAACCGTTTGAGATATCAAAAATCCCCTGGCAATTTTCATCCTCCATGTCTTGACTTCATGCACACCGAGTTTCGTGGTGTTTGGATGAATTCTCTAGGAGGAGTATTTCAAATGCCAGAACATGCGTTTTTAAACTACCCCAAATAACCGACTTCCTGTTGGGCTGGCGTAAAAAGTAAAAGCACGAAGGATATATGAACCGATGAGATCTATATGTGTACCGATTTTCATATTATTACTTGCAAGCGTGTTTGATTTATGGACCAAGTTTTCGGACCCCGTTCCAGGGGGCGCTGTCGAGCCCCCCCGCCACGCCCGGGTCCCAGCTTCAGCCCGGCCCTGATGGCCGCGGGTTCTGACCCGTGTGCAAAGTTTCAAGAGTTTTCGAGCACGTTAAGAGACCCAATAGTCGTAAGAAAAATAATAATAATAATAATAATAATCCTAAGAAAAACAATAGGGCCTTCGCCTTTTCAAGGCTTGGGCCCTAATTATTTGACGATAACAGCCAGGCTTTATCGCCCAAGCCTACCCTCAGCTCAAGGGATTACTCTACAACTGTACACTACAATGTAATGTATATTTATAACAATAAAGCAACGCCTGTCTCCTTTCATTCTGCTTCTGTTGTTTGTTTGTGTATACATCACTAGCCAACGGCGGGAAAAAACGCCGGTAAAAGGCAATGGTCTCTTGACCGTGGGGTAAAACGAGTCTGTGAGACTGGCCGGTTGGCTCGCAAGCTAACTTAACACCCGCAGGTGCTTATACGAAAACGTAATTTGAGCACATTTTCGATTCGGCATAAATTTTCATAAAAATGCCAATATTTAAAATCTACAAAGTTGATTTCTCGCATCAAATGTCCTCAGAAGTGAATTTAGTGATGAAATAGCGTACGAAATTGTAGAAAAACGACTTTCTGCATTGACCTAGCTGCCTCTCCTTCCTCGAAATCCGAAATGAATGCTGGGATATTTCTGCCGTCAAGTTCACACAAGTTACCAACCGATGCATCCTCGGTAAAATGGACGTGTCAAGAACACTTCCGGGATTTTTAACCGTTCTTGCGTATTGGGAAGTACCTACTTGGGCCACAAAAGATGATGTTTCACAAGAACACAAGTAAAGACAAGAACACAGATTGAGAAAGGCCCTATGCTCGAGACGCTCTCACGTCTGTGCCGCTGCGCGCTCAATCCACTGAGCGTTTTTCTGTTATCAGCTCGCGCACCACAGCTATTTGTTACTATTTTCCATTTAATATTCCACTGATAAGATACATTTACTTCATAGACAGCCTTCTTTTTTATCCCCATTATAATTTATGTTGTCAGTGTTTCTTTGTCTGGACACAAACTGTAGCCTACACAAGGTGCCTGGTATCGTTTGTTGGTATCAGGGCATTTTTACGAGTACGAGTAAAGTTAGGCCTACCTGAGCTCAGTTTCGGGCCGCATCCCTAATTATGTCACTTGGTTATTGCTAAATAACAGATAAGAACAAGGTATAATAAATCCTCCTTGGCCAAAGGAAAATTCAGATGTTCTGCAGGCATCTCGGCTTTTTTGCTTTGTTCAATAGTCTACTTCTGATTTCTGGAACTCTGACTCATGAGCTTCTTTTGCAAGAAAGAGAAGGCAATTTCCCAAAACATAAAGGGGTCATGACATGAGAAACAAAATTTGCCTTGATATTTTGGTATATAAGAGGTCTTTGTACCATTAAAACGTCCTGCAAGTTTCATAGCTTAAGACGTCCTCCCCATTATAAACAAATCATTATTTAATCAAGCTCTAAATACAGCTCGTTCTGGATCCATGGTAAGAAGTGACGTCACGGTGCGAAGTGACGTACCAGCGTTTGCATATGACCGCCTCCAGCACAAGACAACTACGCTTTAAAGGAGAACTCCGGTCAATTTTAACATTGAGCTCAATTTTTTGTAAATTTGGAGTGCTGTCAATACAGAGAACAATGACAAAAATCGGTGTTGCCTACACCGTGTTATCCTCTTTTTAAAATTTGCACCCTGTTGACTTCAATAGGGCAAATTTTAAACCTGCTTTTATTTCTCTTATCATCCTTGATGTGTCATACAAGTGCCGAGCCATGTTGAGTGATTCCTTCAGA
The DNA here is from genome assembly GCA_033366665.1 of Phoxinus dragarum. NCBI lineage: Eukaryota > Metazoa > Chordata > Actinopteri > Cypriniformes > Leuciscidae > Phoxinus > Phoxinus dragarum. Next base: position 8,576 of record JARPMJ010009130.1, on the reverse strand, counting down.
GTGAACACGAGTGAATCTGACAGCAGTAGATGTGAAAGATATTCATAAAAATTATGTTATATCCATAGACATGTATAAAGGCTAGATGGCTCAAGGCGGAGTCAGCTGTGTCGTCACTTTGGCGGCCATCTTAGGTCAGGAGACTGCGCTGCTGCTCCCTGCTGCTGTGGACGGAAGGTGAGTGACAAATGCTCGTAACTTGCTGAATTCTTGACGGATTTACAAACGGTTTGGTTTATTACAAACCTTATTAACGTGGCTATGATTTGTGCTGATGCCGATGTTTAAATTGTAGCTTCACGTTTTGAGAAACGCTTAACATTGCAGCGTAGCTGTGTGTTTCATGGCATCCCTGACGTTTATGACACACCAAGCCGTTTGAAAATCGGTTGAAAATTTAGCAAAATATAGTTATTTCAGCACTACATGCACAATAGACTTTAATGTTATAACTGGACGAGCGCTTCCTGTCCTAAGATGGCCGCCGTGTGACGTCGTCGGGTCCCATTGGCTCTCAGCGCCGGTAAGCCATCTAGCCTTTATACAGTAGTCGATTGTCGAGTTCACGCGCGTGATCATTTGTAACTAAACCTATGCGCGTGAACTCGACAATCGACTACTTTGGACTTCGACCGAAAACAGGAACTAAATACAGGTATTTGCGCTGGCTGATATAAAATCATTTTTATGAATATCTTTCACATCTACTGCTGTCAGATTCACTCGTTGTTGTGAATTCTCTCCCTTTAAATATTAAGGTAGCTACGTGTGTGACGTTTTAAGTTGCGTTGTACGCAAATAACGTAGTGCAGCATTCTCAGCACGTACGGACTCAGTGTAATTGCCTATTCACTAAGCTACTCCAGTTGAGCGATCATATCGCGTTCACACATTCATGTGCAGTGTTTATGTGCAAGATAAAGTTTGTGACAAAGTAAGTTTTCTTCTAATGTATATTGTTAATAACACAGATCGTCATGCTGTATCCCATCTGCGCTAAGTTAGACCATGTTTATGATGTTGTTCGTCTAGCGATCTCTCTGTAGGGGAGAGTGGGGTGAGTTGTGCCAGTTTTTACTCAAAGTGACTTTAAAGGGGTCATGACATGGTTTTTTTTATTTTATTATTATGTTCCCTTAGGTGCAATTATAGTATTACTATAGTTTTTTTTACAAAAAACTTTTAAAATGTAGTGATTTATGACCTTTTCCCACCCTGTTTCTCATCCTCTGATTCAAACAGTCTGTTTTGGGGGTGTTTCCCCTTTAAGAGTTCAGTGTTAACGCCCACTGTTATGATTGGCTAACGTCAGTGCCTATGCATCAATTATTAACGCCCCCAGCCAGAACATTTGCGGATTTGGCGTAACTGTTTAGTAGCGGGTGATGCATGCGACGCGATGGCTCTTGCAATGATAAAACCTTATTATGTTTGAGCCGGAATCAGAGGAAAATGAACCATCACCACAACAACGAAGACTGGATCAGCCCGTGTCCACATGGAAAGTGAAACTATTTTGAATTAATACAAAAAAATTAACCCGAGACACTTGAAAACGGATTATTGTTGCATAATTATCCTATAGCTTCATTTGCTAACAGTTTAACATTATTTAACTAATTCCAATGAAATGATAGGGTGTACCACGGACAAAAATGCATGCACAGCATTGATAAAGGCAACATTTTTAATTTTCTATCACATGTAGGCCTACTAGAAAGGCGACATATTTTCAAGATTCTCTTATACAAATGTGTTTATATTAGCCAGTGATAAAAAGTAAGTTTGCGTCGTCGTTATTGAGCCCAGAAGAGTCGGCACGGACTTATCTTTGAGCAACAGTTTTCTGGCAAAGCCAAGCATCATATTGGGATTTTTTCCTCAAAACAGTCATCCTTAAATGTATAGAACACTGCCGTGACTGGGACGTCCACAAAAAATAAAGTGCATCCATTTTTCCCTGACGACTGGATCTTTCAGCGTATTTAAAAAGTAGTTTAAAGTTTTAAATACATTACTTACAGTTTGCGTCGTCGTTGTTGAGCCCAGAATAGACGGCACGGACTTATCTTTGAGCAACAGTTTTCTGGCAAAGCTCAAAACAGTCATCCTTCAAATGTATAGAACAAACGCTTAAACTAACACTGCCGTGACTGAGACGTCCGCAAAAAAATAAAGTGCATCCATTTTTCCCTGACGACTGGATCTTTCGCAGCGTATTCAAAGATGTAGTTTGTCCACAGCCAGGAACAGCACATCTGCGGCGTCGTAATCTCCCTGTACACAGAGACCCACTCGCTGTCTGTCGACTGAACACTTGTGAGGCGCGCGGCGCGCGGGCGCGACAACGATACGAAGTGAGCGTAGTTGTCTTGCGCTTTAAGCGTAGCTGTCTTGCGCTGGAGGCGGTCATATGCAAACGCTGGTACGTCACTTCGTACCGTGACGTCACTTCTTACCATGAATCCAGAACGAGCTGTATTTAGAGCTTGATTAAATAAATGATTCGTTTATAATGGGGAGGACGTCTTAAGCTATGAAACTTGCAGGACGTTTTAATGGTACAAAGACCTCTTATATACCAAAAGATCAAGGCAAATTTGGTTTCTCATGTCATGACCCCTTTAAAGTGAGGCCATGACAGTTGTAACGGACAGAACGTTACTTGTTCTATTGTATTTTTGCTAATTGTTGATGCCCTAGTGTGATGTATTTGGGTCACGTGTAGTAAGAACAGGAGCAGCCTGAGGGCGCTGTTGCCTGGAGGTAACCGGACATATAAACTCACCTACCATAGAGTAAGACAGTTCGTTTGGTAGAGGGAAATCAAATGGTTGAACTCATGCTACCTTCTTGCCCCTCTAAAGTCCTTTGTTGAGAACTCTATGAGTTTCTGCTCAACTGTGAGTATGGATTGAGTTATATACTTGACGTTGTGTTTGTTTCATAAAGTTCATTGATGTTAGATATTTGCTTTCTTTCTAGAAAGGACTTTTGATTGCCACATGTGCTTTTGTGAGCACGGATAAAAACTAGAGACAGTGAATCCAAGTGTTGTCCACACCGACAACGAGTCTACAGCACATGGCCTTGCACATGGCTATGTGGCGCTGATGACAACGATTCACTGAGCACTGTTGACACTGATCTTTTCTCGTGTTGTAGATTATAGTACAACAACCATTGCAGCGCACTCAAATAGCCTTGTGGACTTGAAACTCAATTCACCTTCATCATCACTTCAACTTACCAAAGGACAGGACATTCGAACGATAAGTTTACTTCATCTCATTGGCTCCTTATTGAAGAGACAAAGACTTTTGAGAGTGCTTTACAGTTTTATGGGTTGGCTGTGTGGTACATGTATTGAGCACTGGGAAAATAAAATAAGTGTAAAACGTACATTTGTTTGCTGAAGAGTTTATTGATCAGTACATGTCAAAAATCTGTTGAACCCCCTCAGAGTAACATCTTTAAAAGAAAGGAGGTGTTACACAGTAATGCCTTCAACTTAAGGATTTACATATATTTTAGGATGTGGTGCATCCCTGAGAACAATAACTTTGGATCTGAAATACATTGTTTCAGAAATATAGCTTTTGGGAAAAAAGTGGTCTCGTGGCACAACTTGCCCCTGGTGCGGGGTAAGTTGTGCCTTTGGGGGAATACGTTGGGGGTAAATTGTGCCAGTGATTTCTGAAGTTAAACAGAACATTTTAATGTTATGAACTGTAATGCTATATAAAAGCAAGACAAATGTAATACAAAATTACTAATTTAAGGTTTATTTAGATATTGTCACCCTATTAAACTGTTAGAATTCCATAGCATGCGTTTTTCCAATATGTTAAATTTTGTATTGAACATAACTCTGGATCACAGAGACAAGAGGGCGGGCTTATTTTACTCAGACGACCAATCAGTCTCTCAGGAGGATCATTGTGAAGCTATCAAGCCACGCCCTAGCAACCATTTAGAGCACCATAGCAACACAATTTATGATATTTGTGAATCATTTCAGGCAAAAAGGCTGTGGCAATAGATGCCTTTTGGCATAGAACACTGTCTGTCAATTATGTAACATATAAGAATAAAGTGACTAGGCTAATTTCTAAACATCCTGTGATTTAGGCCACTTAACTTAATAAAAATTCTCTTTAATAACATAGTGCAAACTCAAAACTGAAATCAGTGTTAGCTAAATTAAACAAATGGCAGGTAGGCCTAAGTCAAACACTGATGAGATATGCCCATCTCCTCACTTCTCCAGATTATCCCCTGTCAGTATGTAGGTTTAGGTGGTCTGGTTCTGGCACAACTCAACCCAGGCCCTTTGGCACAAATCACCCCAGACCCACAAGTTTGAAAAACTAGCATGATCCAGCAGTTAAGAGCTAACTTTATGCTAACTGTATAGACTCATTGTATAGCATGCTAAAGCACTAAAACATATGTAAATGTTTTCAAACGTGTCTATACTTGTTCAGACACTACAATCAAAAAACCTTAATCATAGAAATTTTACTTTGAAAGGAAAAAAACTGTTTTTTGAGCTAAAATGTGTTTACACTCATGCCATGTGTCTCTCTTCTTTGGAGGATGAGTAAAATGGATTGCTTTTCAAAATTATGTGGTCACATGACCAATTTCTTATATGGTTTTCCAGAAACAAGGGGTGGAACTACTTCCCCCCCCTGGCACAACTCACCCCACTCTCCCCTAATTTGATCCTGCTTAACGAGCGGATTATCCCGCTAGCATCGCGGCTCGTATTGTTCATGTTTAGTTATTATCTTGAAGTGCATTTCTCCGTGGGATAATATCCTTCACTGGTTGTCATTTATTACTGCCTTTATTAACGAGACAGTCCAATTTCTATCATCCATATTTTGGTGTTTTTGTCAATTTCATTGCACTATGCAGTTTATTATTGCAGACTCGTACTAATATTTCTCCATTTATATTTGATGTATTGTGATGAATAGAAGGAAATGGTTTGAATTTGGGGTGATTAATGTACACGCCCCCCTTTCATCTCAATGAATGGGTATTGCCTAATTGAATTAACGTATACAGCTGAGGTGGGAGGAGATGAGAATTATTTAAGGACGTTTTGAGTACTGCTCGAGAGAGAGAGTCGGGGGAGCTCTCACTTTTGGGGAACCGCTAAACGGCCGCTCGGGATAATTAGTGTCTCCGGCGGTGAAGACAGATAGTTAGTGGGGGGTAAATGTGTCAGAGAGTTAGGGAACGACTGCAGGCTAGGAGAGCTCCTGATCGATGCACTCCGAAACAGAGAGACTGGAGGGACTGATGTTGTCTGCCAAGTGACGAAATTGATAAAGGGGATTTCCTGTGTCTCCTCCTCGCCAGACGTTGAGCTCATCTGCCTGTGGACCAATAAGCAACTAAAAGGGGGGTAACGTGTTTTATGTGATTGTGTGTTTTAACAGTTAATAAAGTATTGTGTGTTATCTGCTATCCGAGTGTGCTGGTCTCTGCCTCTCCTGAACTCCGTTGGTTGTTACACTGGTGGCAGCGGTGGGATTTAATCCCTAACGATAATAAAACAACCGGACGATGGAGGGCGGAGCTGGGCACCGGGATGTTTTAGTGGCTACCCCATCTACCTCAGCGGCTGTTGCTGCACCTCCGTCTGTAGCCACAGCGTCATCATCAAACGTGTCTATGGCACGTCCGGTATTTATGCCGGAGACCTTTACCGGCACGGGTCGGGAATGGTCTGATTGGAAAGAACAGTTTGAGATGGCAGCTGTGGTGAATAATTGGAATGACGGAATGAAATTGAAATTTATGGCACTTTTATTATCAGGGCGCGCTCGAGATATTTATAGTGGTCTTTCGTTAGAGGCCAAGCGCAGCTATGTTTTATTGAAAGACGCTTTGGGTAAATGTTTTGAACCATGTGAAACCGCAGAATGGAATCGTGTTAGTTTCTCGTCACGCAAGCGCATGCCGAATGAAACCTTACGTGAGTTTGGTAATGCGCTGCGGAGGTTGGTGACTAAGGCGTATTCTTCAGTAGGTGCAGATACCCAGGATTTATTGGCCAGAGATCATTTTATTGCACATGTGGGAAATGGGGATACTCGTATTCGATTGCGCAGCATTAAACCTATCACTTTAGAAGAAGCAATAAATATTGCAAGCGAATTCGAACTTATTCAGGGGTTAGAACAATGTACGATTACCCCTGATGCTCGAGTGCGTGGTTTACATATTTCTGCGGCAGAAAGTAAGGTAGATGCGCTGACGGAGGTGGTAGATGCGCTTCGTAATGAAGTTCAGACTTTGCAAAAATCTGTACAACAACTTTGTGAGACAGTTCCCACATTATTAAGAAATAGCATTGTTGAACCACCGCCAACTATAAGTGGGGTCGGGAAAAGGCAGGTGCAACCTTTAGGGGGTGGTTGTTGGGAATGTGGATGTAATCGGCATATTAGGAGAGAATGCCCTTATGTGCAGGGAAACGGGAGGGGGCAGGCATCATAGGCCGAATGCCTGCCCCAATGCAGGATAATTTTTTTCAGTTGGCCTCATTTGTCCAAGGCAATCCGGGGATTTACCTTGCTGCGAAATTAGGTGGGTGTGACGTCAAACTTTTGGTTGATACAGGCGCTCAAGTCTCAATAATACCGAAACATAGGTGGCTTACTATTACGAATGGCGGGGCTCACCTTGAACATCATGAGGGCGTGGTTAGAGTGGCTAACGGGGGGAGGATGCCGATTTTGGGTCGTTGGCAGACGGTATGCCAATTTGATTCCCTATCTGTCATCACAGAGTTTCTTGTGGCAGATTTGGAGCCTCAGGAAATTCTGCTTGGCTCTGACTTTTTGCTAAAATATGGCGCTATTATTAATCTCGATCAAAAGAGCTGTCGATTGATGGGAAAACAGATTCCCCTCTTGTTTGGCAATAATAAGGGTATGCAGCCCTGTGATGTGATTGTGCACGTTGATACATCTGTTCCACCTCGTAGTGAAGTTTTGATTACAGGGGCGGTGGAGGGGGCGTCTGATAGTTTACAGGGCATGTTAGAACCTTCTTCCTCCCTTTATAACCATTGTGACCTTTTGGTGGCAAGGGTAGTGTGTAGGGTGGAGCAGGGTATTTTGCCCGTTCGTGTAATTAATGTCACTGATGACACTCATATTTTAAAGCGTGGGATGAAAGTGGGCAAGTTATTTTTTGATGTTGTGGTAGAGGGAGGAGACGTGGCTATGGGTAATAGGCCCACATTCTCTGTGGACACGCTTATAGATCGGCTGAATTTACATGAAAAGGGCTTTGGGGAGGCTGAAACGCGTGCAGTGCGTGAGTTATTGTGCAAAAATCTATCCGTTTTAGTGTAAATGATGCCGATTTAGGACGGACACAGTTAATAACGCATCAGATCGAGACGGGGGATGCCAAACCTATTAAATTACACCCGCGTCGTGTTCCCCTTCATCTGCAAGATGAAGTAACTGAGCATATTAAGGATATGCAGGTAAACGGAATTGTACAGCCGTCGTGTAGCCCGTGGGGGGCGCCTGTGGTCCCTGTGCGAAAGAAAGACGGGACCCTTCGATTTTGCGTTGACTATAGGCGGTTGAATGATGTAACGCGGAAAGATGCGTATCCCCTACCGCGTATTGATGATGCGCTGGATAGCCTTGCCCATGCTCAGTGGTTTTCTACTCTTGACCTGGCCAGTGGATACTGGCAGGTCGAGGTAGACCCTAGAGATAAACATAAGACCGCGTTTATAACACGACAGGGGCTATTTGAATTTAATGTTTTAAGTTTTGGGTTGTGCAACGCACCAAGCACATTTCAGCGCCTTATGGATTTGGTGTTGGCAGATTTACAGTGGACCACTTGCCTTGTTTATCTAGATGACATTATTGTTTTTGGGAGAACATTTGGGGAACATCTACAACGGCTGGATGAGGTCCTGGGTAAATTACGCCACGCGAACCTGAAGGTTAAACCATCTAAATGTACATTGTTTGCTACTCAGGTCCGTTATTTGGGACACGTTATATCGGCTGAGGGAATACGAGCGGACCCAGCTAAAATAGATGCGGTGAGACAATGGCCTGTACCAAATAATCAAACTGAAGTTCGAAGTTTGTGGGGCTGGCATCTTACTATCGGCGATTTATTAAGGGGTTCGCTGTGATTGCGCGGCCATTACATCGCCTTACTGAGAAAGGTCGAAAATTTAAATGGGATGGTGAGTGCCAGCGGGCGTTTTTACAGCTTAAAACAGCCCTTGTGACAACTCCAGTTCTTGCGTATCCCGACCCGCACAAAGCATTCATTTTAGACACTGATGCGAGTGATATGGGCATCGGTGCTGTTTTGTCACAAGAGGTGGATGGCTTAGAGCGGGTTGTGGCGTATGCTAGTCGAGCTTTAACGAAACAGGAACGCAGGTATGCCACAACGAAAAAGGAGTTGCTTAGTTTGGTAGTATTTACTAAATACTTTAAGCATTATTTGCTTGGGAAAGAATTTATATTGCGTACTGACCATAGCTCCTTAAGGTGGCTTCATAATTTTCA
>JARPMJ010009129.1:0-29399 GCA_033366665.1 Phoxinus dragarum | reverse complement strand
TAATTTATTCCTGTGATCAAAGCATCATTACTCCAGTCTTCAGTGTCAATCAGTATAATGATGATTTGAAACATTTCTCATTATTATCAATGTTGAAAACGATTATTTACATTTTTATTTCAGGATTCTTTGATGAATAGAAAGTTCAAAAGAACAGCATTAATCTGAAATGGAAAGCTTTTGTAACATTAAACACTAACAAAATTTTATTTTATTTTTTGGAAATAAAGAAATCAATACTTTTATTCATCAAGGATGAATTAAATTGATCAAAAGTTACAGTAAATACATTTTTAATGTTACAAAATATTATATTCAGAAATAGATGCTGTTCTTTTGAACTTTCTATTCATCAAAGAATCCTGAAAAAAAAAATAATAATAAAAAACCTTTCTTGATCATCAAATCATCATATTATACTGATTTGTGAAGGATCATGTGACACTGAAGACTGGAGTAATGATGCTGAAAATTCAGCTTTGATCACAGGAATAATTTATATTTTACAATATATTCTAATAAAAAAAACTGTTAATTTAAATTGTCATAATAACTTTTTTGCATTTTTTATCAAATAAATGCAGCTTTGGTGAGCAGAAGAGACTTCTTTTAACATTACATGTCATAATATCCATATTTCTGCTCCTCATGTACGCTTGTTCTTAAAGGGATAGTCACCCAAACATTTAAATTCTGTCATCATTTACTGACCCTCACTTGGTACCAAACACATGAGAAGTGTGTGTGTGTCGTCGAAAGACAAACTAAGATATTTTTAATGAAATCTGAGAGGTTTCTGTCCCTCCATTGAAAATCCACACAATCAAAACTTTCATCAAACTAATCCTTGAGTCAAGTGGTTTACTCCAAGTCTTGTGGAGAGATGTGATCGATTTATAAGACGAACAGGTTTTATTTAGGGGTTTATTTGAATCATGTCGTTCCAAACCTATCAAGGCTTTGTCTTCGAAGCACAAATTAAGATAATTTTAATGAAACCTGAAAGGATTCTGTCCCTCCATTGAAAGTCTAAACCAACCAAAACTTTGAAGTTGTCGGAAAAACAAACCCATGTGAATCGAGTGGTTAAGTCTTGTGAAAAGATACACAATTTGGGTGTTTATTGAACTTTATCGTTTGACTTTTTAGTCAAGTGCGCTATAACGCATATCAAATATGTATAAACAATATGGTATTAAATATGGTAAACATGGAAGCTCAAATGTGTGTCAAATGTCACGTGCCAAAACAATCCTCATTATTAATTATTCATTATGTCTCTTGGATTAAACGCTTGATTCATATGACTTAAGTTTACAATATCTTGAAGTTTTTGATGCGTCCAAGTTTTGGTTGCGTGGACTTTCAATGGATGGACAAAAACCTGTCAGGTTTCATTAAAAATAGCGCACTATATTTAAAAAAAGTGTTAATTAAATTAAATACACTTTATTTTAAGGTGACGTAGTTACATTGTGCTTACTCAAATAAATGTATACTGAGCTACATGTACTTACCGCTAAGTTGCAGTTAGGCTAAGTTACTTGTAATTATGCATAATTTATTGTTAGTATATAAAATAAAGTGTTACCTAAAATATCTTCATTTGCTTTATGTTTTGAAGATGAATGAAAGTCTTTTGTGTTTGGAATGGCATGAGTGTGAGTAATTGATTACAGAATTGACGTTTTTTGGTAGAAATGACCAATAAAGTTTCTCTCCGTTCTCTCTTCAGCCGTGTGGACATTCCTGTGGTTTGTGTGTTTCTGCGTCCTAGCCCACAAGTGGTCTAATACTGTGAAAACGGGCATCCCAGGTGATGCAGGTCGAGCTGTGGTGGCCTTTTCCTTCTTCTCCACGGCCAGCTGGGTGAGCACATCTCACTTTATTAAGGCTGCGACACACCAAGCGAACGTTGAAGAACTAGCGGCGACGAAAGCTCGGCCAAAAAGCTGTCTCTCTCTTGCAATCCAACACGGAAGTGACTTAAACTGCAATTCATCGACTGGCCACTAGAGACAAGCTGCAAAAGAGAGTCCATCCCATAGACCCCCATGTTAAAATGCCCAACTTTACAAAAAAATGTGTTTACAGCCTGGTACAAAAAATTGGTTTTGGTCTAAATAGCTTTAAGCTTTATAACTCATCAGTTTAAATTATATTAAGCCCTAAAGTTGTGGATAATTAAGGGCTTGGCCACTTGAGTGACAGGTGGATTGTTGCTGATGTCACTACTAGTCGTTTGTCTGTTAGCGTTACGTCACCTCAGCTAATCCGCCTCTATAGCATCACGTCATCTCAGCTGAAACCTGCTCTAAACTCAATGGTGCAGTATTTTCTGTTATTTGAAGAGCGCGTTAGTAATGTGAGCCTATATGCGGGTCCAAAACGCACGTACACTCTGCCTATTACACACACACGCAGTAGCGCACGAACATGCCAAAACATTAAAGAGGATAGCAATGTAAAAGATTAGAATTGGGTACATAAAGATATGGTGGAATCCGGCTTTTACCTCGAGCACGAGCAGATCTGTTTGCGCTCTGGAGACGCGTTCAGTCTTTCCGCTTGCAAATTGCGTCGTGTAAATAGCGAATCCGCCATGGCGCGAGCGCAACTGGCTTTTAAAGGGAATGGGAGATGAGACTCTGATTGGTTTATTGCACGTTACGCCCAAAACACACAAATTACTCATTAAGAGAATAGAGACGACCCTTTTAGACCATGCGCCAGGAGCGCTGACCATTTGTCCCGTCGTTAAACTAGCAGAAGTGGGTTCGGACACACCGTGCGCTTTAGACCATGTGCTTACACCGTTAAAATAGGGCCCTAAGTCACTTCTGGGTTGGATTCAAGAGAGAGACCGGAAGAAACACACACCACCGCAAAAACTGGTTCGGTTAACCGTGCGCTTGGTGTGTCAGGGCCTCGAGACGTCCTGTTGCTGCCGGATGGCCTCACTGTACATGTGATGAACTGAAACCAAATGATCCTTCTTTCTCTAGGGACTGCTTACTGTGTTCGCGTTTCGACGGTACCGCCAAGGGTTGATGGAGGTTAACCTAGGCTACAACGATCCCGTCAGTGACCACACGTCCCCGTACCCCTCCGCCTATGCCGGCGCTCCAGAGGGTTACCAGCAGTCCCCGTTCACCCCCCGCCTCTGCGGGAGAGAGCGGCTATCAGCCTCCAGCGTACTGAGCGCATTTTAACACGTCTCAGAGGCTCACCGCGTGGACGGATTCATACGCTCCACGACGGTTTTGTTTTCTTTTCCATAAGAGTTTAAATTGTGACCTGGGATTGACACTTGGTGTGCTTTTGCAAGTGTTTATTTTCATGTTTTGAAAAAGTTATTTATTTTTTATTTAGTTTGGATGCGAATGCTAAACTTAACCCCGAGTGCAAAGATTCTTTGCACTTTTTTTTTTTTTTTTCTCCCCCAAATTTGATTTTGACAAATAGATTCTACACCAGCTGCCGTTTTTACATCAGTGAAAACATAGACGTTACTTAATAATACACATAATCTTTACCATAACTCCTTAAGGGTATGCTTGTTTCCATACTATATTTAAACAACAGAAAGTGAACAGACTCTGTGTGCCAAATACATTACCACAATGAAGTAATTCCTTAAAAACACAGCGTTGCCATACATCACATTTGTTGAGAACTATGCACTAAATCTATTGCCAAATGGCTTTATTAACGGAGGATGCTGAGGCTGTTAGTCTCACCGAGGCTGGAATAGGTAACTGATGAATAGTTAGATTGATGTTGTGAGCTAGGAAATGATAAACTACTGTAAACACGTGCTTTAATTTTTATTTGTGACAGACAATAGGCTTTGTGTGGATGATAAGCCTTATTTTTGTAAACTTTAAGCACCTGAGTTTTGAAGTGTTAAACAATCATAAAATGTAATATTGTTGATGATTTCTAGCAGTTTACCTTTTAAAATCTTCTCTTTATGTCAGGCCAAATTCACTGCAAGATTTCTACCTCTTCCTATTGAAATTGTGCCTTATTTTGAAATGAATATCTAGGAATTGAAATTCGTTTCAACATTGACTATTTTTGCATTGACTGTTTTTTTTTATGGTTCTCTTCATTTTCCTAAAATTAACACATAAAAACTTAGAATTTATCTTAGTTGACCACTAAATTTAATTTGTGTTTTGCTTAAGGTAGTGAAATTTCCTTTATTTTATTTTCACAATTCTGTCATAGCACATAATTTTGTCTTTCTGTTGGATTTCTTTGCAACTGTTATTGCAACATTTTTTTTTTAAAGGAAATGCTGCGCAATAAACAGTTGATTCTTTCTGTTAACAAATATCAAAGACTTGAGTTGTGTGTGTCCCAAATGACGCACTTATACACCATGTACTCAACTGTGTAGTATACATGCCTTTTAAGTTTTATTTTATCATTCAACGTTGGGAGTCTGATGCCTCTCCCCATGTTAAATTTATATCTACATATGGTAATATTTAAAAGTAAATGCACTTTCCTCTAAAGTGGGGCATTTCCCCTCATATTACCCTATGTATTGCATGTCTGTAAAATTACTGTTAAAAAATGAAACTTATGCATTCATATTTACGTTTCACAACTAAAATCTAAATATGGAAATTAATTATTAAATGCTAGTATTTATCAGAGAGGTCTCAATCTCAAACAAACTACTCTATTAGATATACTACCAGGTTAGCATGTTCAAGTTACAGCCCCTGCTGGTCGATGCATTGAGTTGCATTGTTATAATAATGAATTAGTGTAGAAATAAGATGCATAATTCTCCATAAAATTCCTGGCACCTTTTGATTGGCACTTTTTCTTATTTTACTGATTGCATAATTGGACGTGTGCAACGTGTGGTTTAAAGCATTGCTATAAATGCAAATGTCTCGTTCTTTTTCAAGCATTTATGCGTAAAATGTACGCAAGTGTGAGCGGAAAGAACTGGTGCGAGGCGAGCGCGCTCCCGATTGCGGAAGTGCACGGGTCGCGCGCACTGCTGAATGGACCCGTGAGGAATGATATCTACAGTATAGTTCACGAGTCGCGATTTAAACTGATCATCAAAGTTCATTTCAAGCCTTGTCTCCCACTCGACAGTAAGTAGAGTCCGCTTGCTAACACTTTCAGCACTAGAGGAAGACAACACTGCACTGTGTTCACGCAGAAGCTCGTTTTAAATCTAGACATGGCACTGTAATGTGGGCCAAGCAAACACAGACTTTGTGAAATAAAATGCTAATTAATTAAAATAGAGAAATACCTTCACTGTAAATGTTGTTTGAACGCCATTCATTTATAGGCAATGTTTTCATATAGGCTATATGGATATAATGTTGAGGAATAGATGGACTCTTGTTTAATGTTTTGTATAACTACATTTAGAACAGATATTTGACCGAACAGGTAGGTAAAAAATAATTGTAAAATAATAATGTGTTTTATTTATCATGTCAGATTGATTCAGGAAGTTAAGCACTCTGATTGGTCCAGCAGTGTTTGTTTACATCACGTGATTAAAGATTTTGCTAGTTAAGTTCTACTCTAATTAATTTCTTAACTAGTTGGTTGTGTTTTTGTATTATTAAATCCATAAATAGCTACTTGGTTGTATTTTTGTATTGTTAAATCTATAATAGCTCATGGTACAAATCCTAGTCCTTGACTAGCTTTTATTCTTAAACTTTTAATCTTAAAAATTCTTAACTGATATACAATTGTATTTATTTCTGCTTTTATATGACGTTACTGCTGAATAATCCAGGGTAGGAACTGTCTCAGAGAGAATCAATACAAATAATGAAGAGATAAATTAAAAATTAAACATTTCTGAATGTCTGGACTATACACATCTTCTGTTCAGTTTTAGCACACAACCAAGAAATACTTAAAAATACACGTAAAACAGTGTATTTAAAACGTTAAGAACATAAAATGTGATAGAAATAATATCGAACACACACATGCCATCTGATACAGAGTTTACATATTTGATCTTTAAACAAATCGATTGCTATTTGTGGACAAAAACCAACACGAGAGTCACGGTCAGTCATCAAATAAAGGGAAATAAATGCAATACAAATAAATATTGTGCAGTTTCGTTGAACCCTTATCTTTGTGATCAGATATGCAAAATGTGGTCATTGCCAAAGGGTTAGAAGTGCAAAGAGTGTTTTGAACTTGCCCAGTATTATTTATTGAACAAGAATTGATGACATTCCTGAGTTAATAATATGTGTAATTTTAACTACAGTTAGCCACAAAGTTTTTTTAATGAAATAATTTAGTAGGCTATATGAAGGAACACGTGATGCTATACAGTACCATTCATTTGAACAATTATGCAGAGTAACGTTATGTAGCCTATTTAAAAAAATAAGCTTAAATAGGTCATTTACAGCATTTCCTTAATCCATGTATATTAAGAGAAGTCGTTTTTTTTAGACTTTCAGTTGTTAAATATTAACATTTCAGATAAACAACTTGTTATCAATCTACATTCCTCAGGTATAGTGCTTTGTGGTCTGTATTGTTGGGGTGATGCACTTTACAGGCTTATAAATAAGACCAGGGCTGCTGCTAACAATTATTTTAAAGTGAGAATTGTGGCAAACTTTTTAAACGGACTAGCAGGTTTCACATCAGAGCTGTGGTATCCGGATGTACCTGTTTGCCTACCGTCCGTTCGCCAAGCCACTCCTTCCTTACCTCCACGTCAACATAGTTCATTTCCTACGCTAAGTGTTGCCGTGGCCTCAGTGGATCCTGTCAGACTTTGACAAGCTGGTGAGTGTCTGGTGCTTCGAGTCCAAACAATGGTTGTGTCTTAGGTAGGACTGTTTTAAACACTTGCTTGTAGTTTTTGTTATTGATGCAATCGTCTGTTTTTAAACCTTTAAGCTTAGAAAAAAAATATTTTTGAGAATCTACCGGGTTAAATTAGTTGTTTAGAAACTTAAGAAGAGGAGTCATGCAGGAGAGATTGAAATAGCCATCTGTATATTTCTAACCCTTTGCTCCTGTTTGTGTCAAAGTATAAAGTGGCTAAGACTGTCAGTTAAAGGGAGCAGTGGAGAAGAAACAAGGTTGCTAAACGGGTTTGTCACAGAAAGGGGATTAAAAACTTAAACTAAACATGGGTTTGTTTATTTAGTAGTATTCAGTGAAGTGATGTAGTTGAGTGTGACGAAAAAAGAGCCGAGGGTCTCTACAAAATCAAAATGCTCAAAGAAGATACATTTAAAATGCCTGTTAAGTAACAGATAATGTACATGTTGTTATCGCAGAATAAACCCCCAACAGGAAGATCAGGATCAGACTGAAGGGGTTTATTCTGAGATAACAACCGGATGTACATTATCCCGCTTATTACACGGCTACATGCCACATAAGTAAATATTTAGACAATATTAACTTGAGTTGAATTTTTTTTATTAGCTCTTTAAACACAAAGCTTCTGCGGAGAAAGCAGTTGGTAGCAAGCGGCACGTTCAAACTAGACGGACATTTAAGGGATATACGGTATACAGTCATACCTGTTACTACACAGGATTTCACTACATAAATAATTATGGAGATAGAAATATTATTGATTTTAGATTAAACGGTTTTACAATCATACCTGTTTGTTATCGTATAATCCATTATATTTATAATCCAGCTGCATTTGTATGAAACGAGATTGAGTCTGCGATAACCGGATGACATAATTAATTAACTGTAAACAAAATATTGATTTGAGTTTTAATATTCTGTAAGCTCACCTCACCAAACTCAAAACTTATTTTTTTTGCCTAGAGACAACCTTCCTTTGTGTGCCAGTTTCTCTAAACTTCTCAAAACCTGATTTCTTTTTGTTTAACTTAGTTGGAAATTAGACATTTGTACCACTCACTCAGACATTTTAAATGATACTAAACAATACTCAATGATAATCATTCACATTAAACCACATATATATTCTAGTGTGAGTTGCATGGGGGAGGTCAGATGTTAATTACCAGCAAGGTCCTTTGTCTCATAGACCAGTCTATCTCTCCAACCAGTTTTCCCAGTCTTACATGGAGCGATTGACCAATCAGAATCAAGTATTCCACAGATGCCTCGTTTCCACCAAAAAAAGAACTGGTTTGGAACTGGTTGGTTCAACTTGCGAACCTTCTCAGAACCTGTTTGTTTTTCCACTGACTAGAGAGCCCAGCAAACAACGTTGTTATGTCACTGTGTACGTGGCCTTACGTCTTAGCTTTCCCAGAAACGCTTGCGGCAACTTCAAGCATAACAATTACAATGGCGGACTGCATCGTCTTTCTGCAAATGTTTCTCCTGGCTTTGCGATCCTATATTGGGGTCAGAAGAAGACGTTTTTTGTGCTGCTCGTCTGGATTACTATAGACTATGGATTACTATAAAGGTCACAAACTTTCCCGTCATGTTGTAGGTCACAATAACCCCGCCCCCAGCCCCGACGTAAGAATGACGTGGTAAAAGAACGGTTCTAGTCCTGCAAAGAGTTGGTGCCGCTTTGGTACCAATTTTCCTGGCCGAGAACCGGTTCTTTGGCTGTCGAAACGCAAATAACTGGTTTGCGAGTAGGCACCGGCTCCGAACCGGCTCTCAAAATGCTTTGGTGGAAAAGGGGTAAGTGCCGTGTAATAATACCTGGCAACGGTAATGGTACATGTACGTCTTAGCCGATCACTTGGTCCACTGAAAACGCAGCTTAGGTGAAAACAGGTTTTTCTCTCACTCACGTAAAAGTCTGTAAAAGTGTCATGTTGACCCTAACTATACTCTCTTTTCCCTGTGTAGGTCCCTCCCTAATGCCTGTTTCTCCAGGCTATGCACTTCTTAACCATAATGAGCCTATGAACTCTCTGCGCATCTCTGTTGGAGGGCTCCCGATGCTGTCTTCCATGACCAACACCACAGACCCCCGCTTCCGCATCAAATGGAGAGCCATTGTGGTGGTAGCATCAGCGCTAGCCCTCGTCCTCCTCATCTACATGCAGCTTTTGCCCTTTCACCCCCATCCTAGTGGCAGATATGGCTCAAAGTTAAACCATCATGAGGTGAGAGCGGAGGACCGCTACAATGACACGTACCCCCTCAGTCCACCAGAGCGCACGGCCCAGGGCACGCGCTACCGGATAGGGGTCATTGCTGACCTGGACACAAACTCTCTCAGTGACAAGAAGCTGACCTGGTTTAGCTACATGCTAAAGGGTCATCTCCTGGTGTCGGAGAGTGGAGATACAGTGGCTGTCGAATGGGATCAGGAAAGGGTGGTCTTGGAAAGCCACCTGGCAGAGAAGGGTCGGGGCATGGAGCTCTCCGAATTAGTGGTGTTTAATGGCAAACTGTACAGCGTGGATGATCGTACGGGCGTAGTTTATAACATAGAAGGACTTAAGGCGGTGCCCTGGGTTATACTGCCAGATGGGGATGGCTCTGTTTCAAAAGGTTAGTGTTTCTATAGTACCTCTTTTTCCACCAAAATAGTTTTTCTCAAGACCCCCTATTATGCTATTTTAAAGGTTCCTTTAAAACTCCTTTCCAAATTTTATTTTGAAGGTCGCCTACAATACGTTTACATGCATCTCAAGGTCTGATTGGTCAAATGACCCAGTCTGCTGTGATTGGTCTACTCTGCTCTGATTGGTCAGATTACTCAATGATTGGTCTACTCTGCACTGATTGGTCAGATGATTCAATGATTGGTCTACTCTGCCCTGATTGGTCAGATGACTCAATGATTGGTCTACTCTGCACTGATTGGTCAGATGATTCAATGATTGGTCTACTCTGCCCTGATTGGTCAGATGACTCAATGATTGGTCTACTCTGCTCTGATTGGTCAGATGACTCAATGATTGGTCTACTCTGCTCTGATTGGTCAGATGACTCAATGATTGGTCTACTCTGCTCTGATTGGTCAGATAGCTCAGTCTGTTGTAATTGGTCTACTCTGCTCTAATTAGTTAAATGGCCGCCCAATGATTAGTCTACAACCACAACCAAACTACCATTACCATATCTCAATTTCAGCTCTTCCTCAGCAATTGTACACACAGTGACACGGACAGTTACGATTGCATTGGTTGTATCGTATCAATTTGAGCCCGAGTCCTTTTCATTTGGAAGTGGATTTACTTTTGCAGTGCAGAAAACAGCATCTTCTCGACATGTCAACAGCATAAACCAAACTTTTTTATCCTCAGCTACAACTACATTGTTAAAAGGGTAGGTCAAAGTAGACATTGTTTGTGGCCAGCCAGTGAAGGATATAATTACTGATGACTCCTTTCAGGCAGTTCAGAATCAGACATTAACTTAATTTATTGTGCACTTTGATCTTTGAAACTTTGCAGACCTTTGACATACACAAATAACTAAATTAAACACCGCATGGAAGGTACACTCCAAAAAAGCATAACCAGGGCATTTTAATTTACCACCCTTAAGCCAGCATGAGCTGACTTTAGTGTAATGGTCAGAAACTACTGAAATGTATGTAAAATATTGAATCCAATTCAAAACAATCAATTTACATGATATCTGATTTCAGTTGTGGTTTCTTCTCCTCTTACACAGGGTTTAAGGCAGAGTGGCTTGCAGTGAAGGACGAGCATCTGTATGTGGGGGGTTTGGGGAAGGAGTGGACCACCACCAGTGGAGAAGTGCTGAATGACAATCCTGAGTGGGTGAAAGTGGTGGGAATCCACGGAGATGTGCAGCACCACAACTGGGTTCCTAAGTACAACTCTCTCCGCAGAGCTGCAGGCATCAGTCCGCCCGGTAAGCGACAGCCATTCACTCACGTGCAGTGTGTATTTGTAGTGAGCAGTAAATATTGTTATGCTTGGTATTTTAAAAGTGACATTGATCTCTCAAGAACTTCTGCGTTTCGGTCAAAATGACCAATTTTTTTTGTCAATGAAATGAATGTACTATATTTTAGTTTGAGTCATATTTTTATTTCATGTTTTTGTATTTTTAGAGGATTTTTTTATATATACTAAATGATATTTACGCTGTATTTATAATCCATTTATTCACTTTTTGAGCATAGACCTGAAAATTTAATTTCCAACTTAAACTGTCGTAAATCTTGAATGCTTTAGAGCACAGACTTAAGTTTGATCTCTATTCAAAGACGACGCTTGGCAGATTATTGCTGAAGTGAAAAAGGTTTTATAAAGTAACACAATTTTACGTATATTGTTATGAAAAATGCTTAAAAAATACTATTTTCAATTTATAGATTAAATGTATATTTCCAAAATCACGTTTTACTCTAAAACGGCAAGATAATCAAGTTGTGTTCCAAGCTTGATATCTCAAAAAATGAGCTTTCAGTAAGATTTTGCTTGGCTGCAGTACCAAAAGTTTTCACCAGATAAAATGAGTCTCCCATTAATTTCCAATGCGCTCATTTATGACCGCGAGGAGCACAAAAGTGTGACTATTTTTTACAGGACAATTTAACCTTTTCGAATCATCTCCATGATTTTTTTTGTGTGTTCACATAGCAAGTGCCAAAAGCTTCACCAAGTTTCGTACCATTCCGCTAAAGAAATTAAAAAAATCAAAACGTACAATTTTTTTGTCAAAAATGAAAGAAGAGCACCAGAACACGGGAATACTTCATTTTCAGCTCTGTCTAATGCACAGTTGAGCGCATAAGCCATTCAAAGTACACTCATGTTAGAAAAAAATTATGAGGACATCAAAGATCTTAATGAATAAGAACTGTATTGCAGCATAGCAGTGACGATCTACTTGCAGGACTTCACATTCGTCAAAATTAGCCATTTTTTGCGGATTGAGCTAGTTTTAATTTCTACCTTTGAGAGGAACACTCCATTGACAATAAGCACGGATGGAGACGTTCCCAGAGGACCTTAGTTTACTTATATAGTGCTTGATACTGTACAAATTTCTTTTAATAAGCTTTACAGTGATAAATTGTCCACTCTGACATAAAAAGACTGTGAGCCAGAGTGGAAAGTTGACAGGAAAGTGGCTTTAGACCAATTTGGCTTTATTAGTCTTACTAAATATAATTTATTTAACAGCATTCCTAATTTAATAAAAAATGTTTTACACTGGACTACACTCATTATTGTTGAATAATGAAAGTTATAATATATTTCTATAGAACACCAGGCTTTAGTGTCTCCAAAAAGATCAAGGAAAATGTAATCCCATGTGTTGTGGACCCTTTATTGTTCAGGAAAATAGGCTTTATTTTCTTCATGGAAAATGTGACTGCTTTTCTTCTCAATTTAGAGATTCACTACTACTCAGTCTCTTAGATTAAATGCTTAATATCCAGTCCTTGCTCATTTCCTCAGGGTACCTCATACATGAGTCTGCAGCTTGGAGCGACACATTGCAGCGCTGGTTCTTCTTGCCGCGGCGTGCTAGCAGTGAGCGCTACGACGAGACGGCAGATGAGCGTCGCGGCACCAACCTAATGCTCAGCTGCTCCCCAGACTTCCAGGACATTAAAGCGAGAACTGTTGGGCCCATGAACCCTACACACGGCTTTTCGTCCTTCAAGTTTGTCCCCGACACAGATGACCAGATTATCGTTGCCCTGAAGTCTGAGGAGGATGCTGGGAAAATTGCCACTTACATTGTGGCATTCACCCTGGACGGCCAAATCTTGCTTCCTGAAACAAAGATTGGAGATGTGAAGTATGAAGGACTTGAATTCATTTAGTGTGAAAGGGATTGCCTGGAAGTAAATACGTGCCAAGGACTGGTAAATACCTTCGTTTAGATGATGTGCATCTAGATGTGGACATTGAGGTGTCTTTAGGTTGAAATAGTTCAATGACGTTCAAGTAATGCCAACTGACTATTGGCAGACATTGCTTAAAATGTGGTTGTGGTTATTGAGACTGAAGAAATTAGGACTCTTAAATTGTTTTGAGAGACTTATCTGAGCCTTCATCAAGAGTTTTTTATTTCTTTTGGGTTTTTTTCACTACCATTTTCAGCAACAACCTATAGTGGTTTCACGCCAGTACTGTACTTGCGGTGTAATGAATGTAACAGAATGAAGTAAAGTGATAGACTATAGTATGTGCATAAAATAGTTCACTCTACACACATTATTGCGGTTGCCATGTGGTCTTGTGGATGTTTTTTATGATGCATTTTTGTTTTATACTTTATTGATCAAAGTATTTCAGCTACTTTTTAAAGGGCCCCTATTATGATATTTTAAAGTTACCTAATGTTTTGGAGCCTCCTACAACAGGTTAACATGCATCAAAGGTCAAAGAACTGTTTCATTTTCTCATAATGTACATTTGCACATCACCACATTTTCAATGATTCTCAAACAACTCGCTAAATGAATCAATCTCTCTAAATCCCTCTTTTCCGCGAGCTACTCTGCTCTGATTGGCCAGACAGCTCAGTCTGTTGTGATTGGTTTACCACGTACAGCATGTGTCGAAAAAAAAAAACTCCCATTGCCATATAACGACAGCGTCCTACACCGTAAACTAAACACATTAACAAACAATGACGTCGATTTGACCATATCAATGCGAGCGCGAGTCCGATGATGAAACACTAGAAGAACTAGTTATTAAACCCGAGCCTCCATCGCAAGGACGACTCGAGCAGGACGTTTCAGTGATACGCTACTCAGTTTGAGGTACATTATGAGATGTTGCAATTCTTCACCATCAGCATTAACAAGTGCATGTCCATCAACTGATTATTTTACTTGTACTCATTTATTTACCGAGGATGTTTCTAATATATTGCGGTGAACACGTGGAAACCGTATCAATAACAGTGCATGTGTGCAATGTTACGTTAGCCGAGCTGTAGCGTGAATGACTGATGTAACAAACGTTGGTAAAACAAATCTTGCTCCATGCTTAATCTTTACTCAAAGTTGTGAAAACGACAGACAATCTGCATTAATAGACACAGTTTTATGTAATAGTGGCCCACAGCTGATGATCAGCAGAAGTATTTCAGTTAGACAGTGATAATGTGAGTTAGCCAGTTAGCAGGAGACCTACACAATGTAAAACTCAAAACTAGTATTTTGAACACTGTCTTTCAAGAGCAACCGGTTTGCGAATCCTGCATTGAACTCCGAACGCAGTGAAATTTGTATTTTTATTTACCGTCACATTGTAGAGCACAGCGTCTCCTCGACATGATGCTGTCCAGAGTCCACAGGAATCAGCTGCCGGTTTGAGGTTTAAGTTTCCCTGGTGTCTGCGGGCTAATGTTACATCATGACGTCACGACGAAACGGCTTATGACTCGTTTGAAAAACAATTAATTTCATTGACTCAGAGTCGACTCTTACTTTTGAAAGACAATAACTTTATATACGGTGCACTTTCAGATTTAAAACTTTCACTTAGAGCTATATTAAACACTACATGAAAGGTCATTTAAAAAAATCCATAATAGGGACCCTTTAAAAGAAATCGAAAAAAACAAACCGATCCGTCACAAAATGATGAATGTTATTTTTCATTAATGCGCCACGGCTATTTATTTGTTGTTGCTGTTTTTTTCTTCCTGAAAACAACAGATTGAAGGTTTTTAAGAAAGCTATTAGTGCACCTGAATTTCTTTAATTGAATTGTTATAATCAGTCTGTTAATATGGTTTTACTGTAGGGATTTTGCTAAAAATAAAAAATAATCACATTCACTAGGAAATGCTGCACAAACATAATATCTGAGTTAGTGGATTTATTCATTCAGAACTGTTTGTAACAAAATTACATATTGGGGGTTTTCATAGAGACTCCTGACTTGAGCCATCAATCAAGCACCCAGAACTTTCTTTCACTCCTTGAAACTGATCTGATTAATTTCTCCATTCTCAAATATTTGAAATTGAAATTGAACAAAAATATGAAGTGTATTTTTAAAATATAATTTGTTAGGAAAATACTAGTTTCTGTTTGTGAAAAAAAAAAAAAAAAATAGCTGTAAAGTTTGACAAAATGAACTGGCAAATTGGATTTGTAGCCATTTATTGTGGTATGTCCAACTCAAACAATCATTTAAATCAGTGTTTCCCAATCCTGGTGCTGGAGGACCCTAACACTGCTAATTTGACACACTTTTGAGGTCTTGGGTTGTGTCTACAGCTATTTGTAGCGGTGTCCGAAACGTGGACGTTATCGAGTGCACTTATTTAATCCCATAATGTTGAACACACTGCAATAACAAGTGTACAACTGATGTACACTCAGCGGCTAGAGAATACCCATAATGCACTGTAAGAGTCAAGGGCTGAATGAATTCCCGCGTCTGACCAGAAGATAGCGCCACGACTGAATCATCCATCCATCCATTTTCCAAATTGCTTTTCCAATGTGGCTACAGGGTAATATAATACAGGTATGCATTCCTTTTTAATTGATTATTAAATAGTTTAATTACGGTTTATACATGCTAATTTCCATGTCAGAGTTCAAGATAAATCTTTTCATCACTACTGGAGCTGCCAGTTTACTTGGTTACAAATGGTTATTAAACAGCAAGTACAAACACTAGTCCAAACTTCACTCCTTCAACTGGAGTATATAAGTGGAGCACTGTAGGGAATAGTGAATGAGGGTATAGGGGCGATTTTGAACACTTTTTGTGCAGTACTGGGCACTCCAGTACCAGGATTGGGAACCATTGACTTAAGTGTTATTTAATATCTTTTAGAGTGCAGGCCTTGGAGTCCTGGAGCAAACTCTTTCCGGCAAGGGTGAGGCCGTACAAGAAGGGCCAGAAGGGGAAATCAAGATGCATGTTTGGGGCCGTATTGTGAGATGAATCCGAAACTGGCAACCAACCAAAGGGCTTGCTAGAGGAGAAAGAGCAGAGAGGCATACAGACACCAAAAGTGATCAGCCACAACATTAGAACCACCTGCCTAATAACATGTTGGTCCCCCTGTGCTACCAAAACATCTCATGTTGTCAACTAGTCTCTCCCCTGTGAAGGCCTCCTTCCCTTTACCTCTATATAGATAAAACGTTGTCTGGATAATTCCGGTTCACGTGGCTACGCAGACGGCATAAACATTTCTGAATTATAAATTCTGAATATAAAGGACTACGCGCCTGCACACATATATATTCAAACGCGCATAGGTTTGCGCAGAGAAAACGGATAATCGTTTGCACCTTCGGACCTATTTCAGGGAGTGCGTTCTCGAGACACCAGGCACTTTTTGTGCGGATGGGCGGCCGGGGCGTGTCAAGGGTTTTCTGTTAGAGCGGTGTCGTGTTGGCGGCCCCCGAGTTGATGACTGGTGATCTTCGCAACTTCACTGTTATTTCTATTATCACTGTAAAGCTGCTTTGAAACAATCCATACTGGTAAAGGCACTGTATAAATCAAGGGCGAAATTGTCAATCACACATTGGGGGGGACAGCTGTGGGACTTTTTGTGTTGGCGCATGCACACATTTTTCTAATCAAAATAAAATAAACGTCAGAGTCCGAATGTTTGTAATTGTATAACAAAGGAATTTTATTACATCGGATCGTCAAACCAACGTATACTCACCCTGTAATGATTACAGCATCGGCATCAATTACAAGCCTGAATTGACAACAAAGCGGCCATGATCTCTCTCTTATATTATTCTATAAACATATAGTGGCTATAAACATTTTTATTAAATTACTGTTACAGGATAACAATTTTCTAATATCAGTCTTGAGCAATGATAGTAAAACAGTTATGTACTAATCAGGGTATCTGCCCATTTTTTTAAGTCAAATTTAAGGCTTTTTAAGAACTGAAGAAATCAAAATTAATACTATTAGGGGTGTGCAATATTAACAAAAATATATCTCTATATTTTCAAAGTTTTGTTGATAATACCATTAGATATTTTACTGATTTTGTACTGGTACCCTGGCTGGTTTAGGCCTGTTGTTTACATCTACATTTGCATTGTTGACAGCAGACTCAAGAAGATATTCATATTTAACATATTCTATGCAGTGGTCTACAGTAGTGACTGAAATTAACATTTTTATTAAGGGGCAATATTTGCCACCTTAAATTGATTTCCAGGGACATTTTCACCTAAATATGGAAATTATTTCTAAACGTATTTAGAGGTATCCATCACCTTTTATGTCAAATTCTAACATTCAAATAAAATTCTATTAGAATAACACAGCACCACTGTCAAATTAAATAATTAAATTAAAATCCATCCTTGCAGTGCAGAGGTGACACAGAAGCGGCATCCGAACTGGCATTACTATATTTACACTTAATTTGCAATTGCATAAATAAAGCTATTCATTAAATATGAAACTAAACCCGCCAGTAGGTGGCAGTAAGTCACTGTCTTAATAAGCGAGTTGTTGTAGTCATTTATTCAACCGATTTGCCGATTCATTCATTGAATCAAATGATTCCTTCAAAACGCGGATTTCAGTTAAAAAAAAAAAATCGCTGTCTGTTGGACTACAGTTTCATTATGAAATTCTCGTCGGCGAAATAAAGGGGGAAACAAACAATATTGTGTATAAAAAGTAACACACAAATGTTAACTTTATTGTTAATTTAACCGTTGTATAAAATAAATACAGTTTGTAGGCCAATGTAGGCTCATACAGTAGGTCCTATTTTCAAAATGCTGTATTTAAAAAAAAAAAAATAGGAAGAATATTTTTGCATCACAATTAAATTCTTGACACATCTTGACAGGGCGCTTGACAGGGCAGAGAGAGAGAGAGAGAGCCCCGGCCGCGCGCGCGCACTCACCCGAGCGCTTGCTCTCTCTCTCCCTCGTCGCGCATATTAATCAAAATCAATTGATACGATGGTATCGAGAGAAAAAACGTGCAGTTACGTTAGCTAGCTGTCGGCTATAGCTTGTCAATAGTCCCTCCCATTCATACAAGCTGTATGTGTATAGTACAGTCGAAATTTATAAAATTCTACAATTCGAAATTCCAGTGAAATTCATCGTTATCTAAGGGATTATGTCAGCCAAATACAGTATATTTACCATTCAGATATATGTGCCAAATGTCTTTCAGATTTCGCGCTCCTAGCTCTTCTTCTGTTTGGTTTTTTCGTTTTCCTAACTCACGGACGGTGCACGAGCTAAAGGTATAGGGAAAACATGACATGGATTTCAGGAGAAATAGGTTTTTGTTCATGTAGCCTACTATACATTAACAAAAACCTATTTCTCCTGAAATCCATGTCATGTTTTCCCTATACCTTTAGTAGCTCGTGCACCGTCAGTGAGTTAGGAGAAACCAAACAGAAGAAGAGCTAGGAGCGCGAAATCTGTAAGTAAGGCCAGTCGAATGGATTTGGGAAATAGACCGGCCGGGATTTTATATTTTCGGACATCGATATTGCCCGCATAATCCATCATACAGTATGATCAAATATTGGGGGGGACAAATTGTCCTTCTTTGAATATTGGGGGGGACGTGTCCCCCTGTCCCCCCATACAATTACGCCTATGGTATAAATGAAGGTGACTTGACTTGACTTATGTATCGAGACATGGACTCCACAAGACCTCTGAATGTGTCCTGGTATCTGGCACCAAGACATTACCAGCCGATCCTTTAAGTCCAGCAAGTTACAATGTGAGGCCTCCATTGATTGGATTTGTAGGTCCACCATATCCCATAGATAGATGCTCAATTGGACTGAGATCTGGGGAATTTGGGTAGTAACTGATTAGCTACGTCTAATCTGGATTATGGATATTTGTAATTAGACTAAAGTTGATTTTTATTGATTACATGATTCTCACAATGGCAGTAAATTATTCATAATTAATTGATTCACCCTATTATCTTTTAAATGTTAATTTCTAAAAAAGTGTAGGCTACTGCTTATATATACGCCCTCCAGATTTGTGGAATTGCAGACTATGTCACTGAGAACAAAACTGAGACCCATCACACAGCATTTGGCTGCTGGGTTTACTGAAACTTTTTATGTTTTTAAAAATTGCAGCATTGCATATCTAATCAATTAAACAAATTATATTTTTTTATCTTTTGTAGTAAGTTTTTATTTTGATTGTTTTTATTTTGTTATTTAATTTCTTAATAGCTTTTCATTAAACTCACAAACCCCCTGCAGTTCCATCAAGAGTCTGGGGAACCCTGAACTTATGTAATATTTAATGCACTTCATGCTTTTGATAGAAAAAAAGGAAAATATTTTCTTTCTCTTCTCTCTATATATTTTTATATCAGTGTGGTACAAGATTATCCTAATCAAATAAATGTGATAAACGTGTTAGGTCAAAAATAATCTACAAGTTGTCTGATTATATTACTTTAAATGTGTTATTGTAATAGATTACGTTACTAACTACAACTTTTGTCATGTAATCCGGAATCAGTAACCGACTACTATTTGTAAGTAATCTACACAGCAATGGTAATTTGTAGGCCACCTTGAACCCTGTAATGTTCTTCAAACCCTTCCTGAACAATATTTGCAGTGTGCCAGGGTGCATTATCCTGCTGAAAGAGGCACTTTAAGTAGCTGGTACATATCAAAGTGACGTCCACATCAATGCCAGAACCAAGGTTTCCCAGCAGAACATTGCCCAGACCATAACACTGCTTCCTCCCATAGAGCATCCTGCTGCAATCTCTTCCCCAGGTAAACAATGCACATGCACCCAGCAATCCACCTGATCTAAAAGTAAATGTGTTTCACCAGACCAGGCATTCTTCTTCAATCTTCATAATGGTGTAAATGGGTTTTCATGGGCTTTCTGACTGAACTTTGGCATCCATGTGCAGCAAATTCCATGTTCTGACACCTTTCTATCATGGGCAGAATTATGTTTTTTAGCAATTTAACATAAAATAGCTCTTCTATGAGATGTGTTTTCTTTACACACAATGTAAAGAAAACCTGTGAAATTTACGGTAACAAAACGTCAGCTTGGATGCCAGTATTTTACCGTAAAAAATATGGTAGCAACCATACTTTGAACTTAAATTTAGGGCAAAAAAAATTATAATTACACATCAGCAGGACTTATATGAGTGGTAAAAAAAAAACCATCAGCTGTGGTTCCCAGTAATTTACAATAAAAATACATTAGTAACTTTTTAGTTTTTACGGGACAACCCTTATGTTTCATTAGCCGATAACCATTATCATTCATTTTCACTATAGTATTAAATTTGCTTTATACATTTGTAGTATACACCAAAATAATGTAAATAGTAAAAAGAAAACCACATAATACCTCAAAGTTCACCACAATCAGTTTTCCATATGTTGAGGCACATATAATTATAAAAAAGGTGCACATACACACAAACACAAAAATATAAATAATGTAATATAAACCCCAAACGTATGTTACTGATAACAAATACTAAGAATAATAATAATTGTTTAAATGAAATAACGTCAAATGTGAAGTGTCACGCAGGGAATTCTGGGAATGTCAATTTAGAGAAACAACTAGAAAAAAGAGAAGAGACGAGCAGAAACACAAGAACTACAACTGACTTCAGCCACAGCCTTAGAAGAAATCAATTGAAGATAAAATACATTCAATCTCTCAAGATCTCATCAGAGGATTAAACAACTCCACAAACAGCATTACCAGCTTCACTTATTACTATCCAGACTGACTTTATTTCTGTCATAGATCTACAGTTCTGTTTGAGAATTAACAGAGGTTTAGATGTTGATCAGTGGCTGCTTTATTGGGGTCTTGACCCTTGACTTTCTAACATTAGTTTTTTCGCTGGCTGCTGTTATTCTGTGTTTATACAACATGTTGGTTATGGCCAGAACATCAGATAGAAAATGAATCCAGTGATGTTGGATATGTCTTGATTATGACATAATCATCATGTAGTGGCCTGTTTCAATGAACTCATAAAGTTTTATTTTGATAATAAATTTACATTATTGATTGCAGTAATGATTTGACATTATAAGATCCATCAGTGTTTTGATAATCTGAAGATGTTTAAAAACATTGTGCTCAACACACAATTTGCCATACTGTAACTTTCAGACATCAAGAATCCACGTATGAATCTCAACAATGGTGATGAATAAAGTGCAGTGCAGGATTGGAGACATCAATTTAAATACATCAATATCTCCCAGCATGCATTGCAGCATGAATAAATTATGCTGAATTGCCTTAGTATTTAGGGCCCAAGCCTTGAAAAGGCGAAGGCCCTATAGTTTTCCAAAGGATTATTCTTCTTAACTATTATTATTAGGGCCCAAGCCTTGAAAAGGCGAAGGCCCTATTGTTTTTCTAAGGATTATTAGGGCCCAAGCCTTGAAAAGGCGAAGGCCCTATTGTTTTCCAAAGGATTATTCTTCTTAACTATTATTATTAGGGCCCAAGCCTTGAAAAGGCGAAGGCCCTATTGTTTTCCATGGGATTATTCTTCTTCTTCTTCTTCTTTATTATTATTATTATATTACTACCTTTTGGGCACTTTTGGGGGCCTTAACGTGCTCAAAAACTCTTGAAACTTTGCACAAATGTCAGAACCCGCGGCCATCAGGGCCCGACTGAAGCCTGGACCCGGGCGTGGCAGGGGGGCTCGCAAGCGCCCCCTGGAATGGGATTCAAAAACATGTCCATATCTCAAACACGCTTGCATGTAATAATATGAAACTCGGTACACGTATAGATCTCATCGGGCCGAACAACTTTCGTGCTCTAAGTTTTACGCCAGTCCAACAGGAAGTCGGTTATTATGGGCTGTATGGAAACGCATGTTCTGGCATTTGAAACACTTGTCCTAGAGAATTCATCGGATGACCACGAAACTCGGTGTGCATGAAGTCAAGACATGGAGGATGATAAATTGCGAGGGGATTTTTGATATCTCGAACGGTTTGGCCGTGGCGAGGAAACGAATTTATGGCGAATATTGGAAACAGGAAGTGTGTTATAACATCCTCATACATTAACTGATCTTGATGAAACTTCAGCAGTGTGTTCGCTGTAAGAGGCCGATCACATGGATGTGACTATTGTGAGTCAAAGTTATAGCGCCACCAACTGACAGCAGGAAGTGTGTCACTTTCAAAATGCTTTAAAATCACCCTCTTATTTTTACCAGATTTGCTTCAAACTTTATGTGTATAATGTAAACACACGGCAGATGTAGACCTGTGAAAGGATTATTGATATCTTAAATACTGTTGCCATGGCAACGCATCAAACTTCAATATTCTTTTTTAAAGTTTTTGAGACTCTTAACATGCTTGAAATTGCATGAAACTCGACAGACACTTTAAATTTATTGCCTAGTACACTTGTGCAAAGTTTCAGAAACGGGCGTGGTAAGGGGCTCAGTAGCGCCACCTTTAGTCAAAAATGGGGTATTAGTTTTACTTACAGTAACAAAAATCTGTATTTATATTTATCTCCCCGAGCCGGACAACTTTCTAATTTACAGTCATTAGCTCCGACCAACAGGAAGTCAGATATTTTGGTTTGAATGTGATTTGATGGGAATTTTGCCAGTCTCTCTCAGTGTCTGTGTGTGTGAGAGAGGAGGGGGGCTTTATTTTAACCCTTTCTCTGCTGTGTGCAAAATCTCGGGCACTTTTGGGGGCCTTAACGTGCTCGAAAACTCTTGAAACTTTGCACACAGGTCAGAACCTGCGACCATCAGGGCCAGCCTGAAGCTGGTACCCGGGCGTGGCAGGGGGGCTCAACAGCGCCCCCTTTAACGGGGTTCGAAAACTTGGTCCATATATCAAACTGAATATTGCATGAATTAGTATGAAACTCGGTACACATATAGATCTCATCGGGCCGAACAATTTTCGTGCTCTAAGTTTTACGCCAGCCCAACAGGAAGTCGGCTATTATGGGTTGTATGAAAACGCACGCCCCTGGAATTTTATATACTCCTCCAAGAAATTTAATTTGATCTTCACCAAACTCGGTCAGCATGAAGTAAAGACATTGAGGACGCTAAATTGCGGACGGATTTTTGATATCTCGAACGGTTTGGCCGTGGCGAGGAAACAAAGTTATGGAGAGAAAAGAGAAACACGATGTGTTATAACGTCTTCATACATTAATTGATCTTGATGAAACTTCAGTAGCGTGTTTGTTGTAAGAGGGCGATCACATGGATGTGACTATTGTGAGTCAAAGTTATAGCGCCACCAACTGGCAGCAGGAAGTGTGTTACTTTCATGATACTTTTGACTAAAGTGGGGGGGTTATTTTTACCTACAGTCACAAAACTCGGTCTGTATATTGTGCACATCGATCCGGACAACTTTCTCATTTACAGTCATTAGCTCCGACCAACAGGAAGTCAGATATTTTGGTTTGAATGTGGTTTTGTCTCTCTCTGACAGAGTTCCCCCTGCCATTCTCTCTGTGTGTGTGTGTGTGTGTGTGTGTGTGTGTGGGGTGGGGGGGGGGGAGGGAGGGCACACACATAGACAGCCCCCCCTTTTCTGTGTGTGTTTGGAGGGGAGCAGAAAGACTCACACTGATACAAGCTCTAAAGCAGACTTCTTCTCGACAAGTCAAAGCGGGGTTACGTTATTGCCCGTCGTGCACAGGAACCCGAAAGGCAACGGGGGTGGCGGCTTTTTATATATATATATATATATATATATATATATATATATATATATATATATTATATATATATATATATATAAATATAGCTGCAAGCAGCGATGGAGGGCCCAAGCCGGTGGCAGCGCCAGCCCGGTGCCTTTAGTGTAACTAAAGGCACCAGGGTGGCGGTGCCACCGGCTTGGGCCCGTAATCGCTGCTTGCAGCTATATTTATATATATATATATATATATATATATTTATTATTATATTACTACCTTTTTGCCACTTTTGGGGGCCTTAACGTGCTCAAAAACTCTTGAAACTTTGCACAAATGTCAGAACCCGCGGCCATTAGAGCCGGACTGAAGCTGGTACCCGGGCGTGGCAGGGGGGCTCGACAGCGCCCCCTGGAACGCGGTCCGAAAACTTGGTCCATAAATCAAACACGCTTGCGTGTAATAATATGAAACTCGGTACACTTATAGATCTCATCGGTTCATATATCCTTCATGCTCTGACTTTTTACCCCAGCCCAACAGGAAGTCGGCTATTTGGCGTAGTTTAAAAAACACATGCAATGGAATTTAAAATACTCCTCCTAGACGATTCAAACAATCACCACGAAACTCGGTGTGCATGAAGTCAAGACATGGAGGATGAAAAATTGCTAGGGGATTTTTGATATCTCGAACGGTTTGGCCGTGGCGAGGAAACGAATTTATGGCGAATATTGGAAACAGGAAGTGTGTTATAACATCCTCATACATTAATTGATCTTGATGAAACTTCAGCATTGTGTTCGCTGTAAGAGGCCGATCACATGGATGTGACTATTTTGAGTCAAAGTTATAGCGCCACCAACTGGCAGCAGGAAGTGTGTCACTTTCAAAATGCTTTAAAATCACCCTCTTATTTTTACCCGATTTGCTTCAAACTTTATGTGTATAATGTAAACACACGGCAGATGTAGACCTGTGAAAGGATTATTGATATCTTAAATACTGTTGCCATGGAAACGCATCAAACTTTAATATTCTTTTTTAAAGTTTTTGAGACTCTTAACATACTTGAAATTGCATGAAACTCGACAGACACTTTACATTTATTGCCTAGTACACTTGTGCAAAGTTTCAGAAACGGGCGTGGTAAGGGGCTCAGTAGCGCCACCTTTAGTCAAAAATGGGGTATTAGTTTTACCTACAGTAACAAAAATCGGTATTTATATTTATCTCCCCGAGCCGGACAACTTTCTAATTTACAGTCATTAGCTCCGACCAACAGGAAGTCAGATATTTTGGTTTGAATGTGATTTGATGGGAATTTTGCCAGTCTCTCTCAGTGTCTGTGTGTGTGAGAGAGGAGGGGGGCTTTATTTTAACCCTTTCTCTGCTGTGCGCAAAATGTGCTCGAAAACTCTTGAAACTTTGCACACAGGTCAGAACCTGCGGCCATCAGGGCTGGGCTGAAGCTGGTACCCGGGCGTGGCAGGGGGGCTCGACAGCGCCCCCTTTAACGGGGTCCGAAAACTTGGTCCATATATCAAACTGAATATTGCATGAATTAGTATGAAACTCGGTACACATATAGATCTCATCGGGCCGAACAACTTTCGTGCTCTAAGTTTTACGCCAGCCCAACAGGAAGTCGGCTATTATGGGTTGTATGAAAACGCACGCCCCTGGAATTTTATATACTCCTCCAAGAAATTTTATTTGATCTTCACCAAACTCGGTCAGCATGAAGTCAAGACATTGAGGATACTAAATTGCGGATGGCTTTTTGATATCTCGAACAGTTTGGCCGTGGCGAGGAAACGAAATTATGGCGAGAAAAGAGAAACACGATGTGTTATAACGTCTTCATACATTAACTGATCTTGATGAAACTTCAGTAGCGTGTTTGTTGTAAGAGAGCGATCACATGGATGTAACTAATGTGAGTCAAAGTTATAGCGCCACCAACTGGCAGCAGGAAGTGTGTTACTTTTGACAAAAGTGGGGGGGGTTAGTTTTACCTACAGTAACAAAAATCGGTATTTATATTTATCTCCCCGAGCCGGACAACTTTCTGATTTACAGTCATTAGCTCCGACCAACAGGAAGTCAGATATTTTGGTTTGAATGTGGTTTTGTCTCTCTCTGACAGAGTTCCCCCAGCCATTCTGTGTGTGTGTGTGTGTGTGTGTGTGCGTGTGTGTGCGTGCGTGCGTGCGTGTGTGTGCGTGCGTGTGTGTGTGTGTGTGTGTGTGTATGGCGCTCCAAATGTGTCATTCCTTTCCTAACCAAGCTTAAAGACGTGTTAACGTGCGTGTGAAATGCGTGTGGAGAACGTCTGCACGTCTGCACGTCTGCCCGTCTGCCCGTCTGCACGCAATACTTAACATGCCTTTGGTTAATATAAAAATAGCGCACGTATTTTTATGCAGCTACTTGTATGATGGACTTTTCTTATTTGAGACACTGTTCAAACACTGTGGGCTAGTAGAATTTTCAACAGAGAAAATCACATTAATAGCTATTTAACATAGGCTAGGTCTTAGCCTATATCTTTATCCTCGAACAATATTAAGAAAATACTATTTAGGTTTGTATACATAAAAAAATCAACGAATGTCAACAGTAAAAAGATTTGAATGTATTTTACAATATAAATTATGCACGATCATGCATGGGAATAAGAAGGCTATAGGCTACAATAATAATAAAAAGCTCTATGAGTGGATGCATTAGGCTACTTAACTATTTCTATGTTATAAAAAATCGCTCTATGAACTTCTAGCAAGCTCATTTATTTTAAACCGAGTTGTAAATGCCGAAATGAAAGGAGGCTAAATAAATATGAAACTACGAAATATAAATATAAAATCGCCAGTAGATGGCGCCAAGACCCTGCTCTATTGAGATGACTGGTTAATGTTCAACCTATTCATTTTAACATATATTCAAATAAAAAAACAGTTATATTAATGTGTAATATTACTTCACAATATTACTGTTTTTTGTTTTAAAAAACGCAGGCTTGGACACAACTACTCCTTTTAGACAATGATTTCCTAATTATTATTTTTTTTAAGCTAAAAACTGCTCATTACACAGAAACATTCAAACAAATATTTACAAATTTGTGTTATACTTGTAATTTTTTTTCCAGCCAATTCGAAAAAGGAATATTTCGGTTTTTGCGCATTTACAGTCACCTGACTTGGAAGACGCGGTGTGTTTGGGGTCCGTGTACGCAAAAATAATTAAATAATTATCATCATTATTATAACATTTATTAGGCTACATATTTAGAGACGCTTTTATCCAAAAAAGGAACAAAGCAATTCGTCAAATGTCATTCATAATATGGGTCAGACTATAATAATAAGATTATCACAAATAAACACAAGATTTTGACGCATATCCAACGGTTTTGTGTGGAGCGGAGTGTGAGCGCGCACTGCATGGCACGGAGCCGCGGACGCGAACACTTGCATTTTCCTATCAACAGTGGAAACAACTGAAAATAGCCTACTCATCATTTCTGGTCATACAGAAAATAATAATACATTATTCGTAACTACTTTTATTTGTGTAAACTCACAATAACAAGAAAGCGTTGTGCTTTTGTCAAATAATATAAAACAATCAGGCGCGCATGATCTTCGTGAACTGGAGCGCGAGAACTGAAACTAAATATAGCATATAGGCTAAAGCTTGAAATGTCCACTTTAAAACGAACACATTCGATTCGAATCGAAAGCTAATACATTCTGATTATGTAATGCGTATGAAAGGTGCATTTCTCTCTAAAGGCGCACCCGCTTAACAGCGGAGATGGAGATATGTTTTAACCGACACTGATTTAGAAAACAATAGTTTATTAATAAACAATTAAAATGCCTCGTTATTTTTTCAGACACATTTATTATCATTAGCCTATCACCTTTCTGTGGGCTGTGGTTCAGAGACATAGGCCTGTATATGGCTCTTCTCATTCAGCACTGCGGGAAAAATATAATTTCCAGGTTCTAATTTTGTCCTAGAAAAAAAGTAAAAATCCATATTAATTTGTGAATATTTTTAAATGTTTAATAAAGGGGCAATAAGTCATAAACAAAAATTCGTCTATATGTATTTTTTTGCGCAGCATTTGGTGTAGCCTATAGTTCAAATTAAGATTTTGTTGTTTAACTTTGCGCTTTAAAAATACAAGCGTTTTCGTTTTGCACAAGTGCGTTGCATTGGAAGCCCTGGATATAAGCCTCCCTCTCTATCTCTCTTAAATATTTTTGTTCTCTCTGTTTTGCCATTTAATAGCCTAAACTTTATACATTTTAATTGAATAGGGATTGTGTGACCTATGATGAGGGAACAACCAGTGATACCCTCCATAATGATAGCCTAGCGATGTCATCAGGATATATACTGTATGTATATGAATGTATATGTATTGTGATTTAAAGAATATAAATATAAATCGTAGCCATAGTTTAAATCTGAAAATACTGAACACTTTATTATTGACAACATGACGAAGCATTTTGACTATCTTGTTTGTGAACAATGACACAAGGACTATTCATTCTGATGGCACTAGTATGTTCATTCACATAAATACTGACTTTTGAGAGATGAACTAGGGATTTTGAGCAGGCTTACTTCCATTGTGTGGAGCTGCTAGTATGAATTATTTTTTTAAATGCATTTTACTGGTTTAAAAATCTTAAGGATGATTCAAAAATGTACCAAAGTGACTGAGAAAAACTGCAAAAGTACATTCAGGGGAATAAGTTCACAGTTAATATCAATTTCAGGCTAAAACCAATGCAGAGCCTAGCTCCAAGTCAATGAACATTTGTAAACTAATACATCTAAATTAGATCGTATAGCAGACGGGCAGACGTGCAGACGGGCAGACGGGCAGACGTGCAGACGTGCAGACGGGCAGACGTGCAGACGGGCAGACGTGCAGACGGGCAGACGTTCTCCACACGTTAACTTCTAACGTGACGACGCCGTGACGTCTGTATAGATCAACAGGTACACGTTATTGACGTGTCTACGTGACGTGATTTTTCCGTGTACGTCTCCATATAAAACCAATGGAGACGTACACGCACGTATTCACGTGTGTTATCTGTCGTGCTTGTCAGTCTCGTCGGCGAATGACACATTTGGAGCGCCATATGTGTGTGTGTGTGTGTGGGGAGGGGAGGGAGGGCACACACACACACATAGACAGCCCCCCCTGTGTGTGTCTGTGTGGGGAGGGGAGGGAGGGCACACACACAGACAGCCCCCCTGTCTGTGTGTGTGGAGAGGGGAGCAGAAAGACTATGAACAATTGTGCCATCTAGTGTTTTATACTATGTATAAATGTGTTTTTTATTTTAAACAAGTGTTTTTAAAGTACACTAATTTCAATTAATGATATGCTGCATTTTTATGTATATTTAAACATTATGGCGAATATTGGAAACAGGAAGTGTGTTATAACATCCTCATACATTAACTGATCTTGATGAAACTTCAGCAGTGTGTTCGCTGTAAGAGGCCCATCACATGGATGTGACTATTGTGAGTCAAAGTTATAGCGCCACCAACTGGCAGCAGGAAGTGTGTCACTTTCAAAATGCTTTGAAATCACCCTCTTATTTTTACCCGATTTGCTTCAAACTTCATCTGTATAATGTAAACACACGGCAGATGTAGACCTGTGAAAGGATTATTGATATCTTAAATACTGTTGCCATGGCAACGCATCAAACTTTAATATTCTTTTTTAAAGTTTTTGAGACTC
>JARPMJ010009128.1:0-29399 GCA_033366665.1 Phoxinus dragarum | reverse complement strand
GAAACTGTGAAGATGCGATCCACCATTTATTTGTAGGAATAAAGCACCCCTGGGATAAAATTGCAGCAGCATATTTTTGTATTTGAATCAAGGGTAAACATCCAAAAGCAGGTATACCTTATACAGTATGTGACTCTGGACCACAGAACCAGTTATACGTATGTCACACAGGTATTTGTGGCAATAGTCAATAATACATTGCATGGGTCAAAATTATCGATTTTTCTTTTATGCCAACAATCATTAGGATGTTAAGTAAAGATCATGTTTCATTAAGATATTTTGTAAATTTCCTACAATAAATATATAAAACATTTATTTTATGAGTGAATGCAGCACCATCACAAATATAAATGGACAACTTTAAAGGCGATTTTCTCAATGTTTCGATAATTTTGCACCCTCAGATTCCAGATTTTTAAATAGTTGTATCTCGGCCAAATGTTGTCATATCCTAACAAACCATCAATGGAAAACTTATTTATTCAGCTTTCAGATAATGTATAAATTTTAATTTAACAAAACCATGTGACTGGTTTTGTGGTCCAGAGTCACACATATACACAACATCACACGCCTATGGTCAAATCACAGATGCATTGATATTTACACTGCCAGCATGATTGTAAATGTGAGTTCAATAAACAATAAATGAATACTGACTAGTGACTAACTTACAAATTAGACAATTATTTAACAGTGAAAGAGTCTGTTCTTCAGTGAAAGAACAGTGAAACAGTGAAAACTGTGAAAGTCAGTGAAAGTCAAAACAGGATTAGTTTGATGCACAACACCAGAAACACACAATAGTGCCATTCGAAATAAATGAGTATTTTTTAACAAATCGGTGAGTGAATAATTCAATGACTCACTCACAAAGCTAAGGAGTTTAAAAAAATTATAAATGAGTGTATAACATTTTTTTATATCAATGCAGCGCTGTACCAGGTGAGCAACCAAGTTAACTATTGCAGAAAAGCTATGGAGCTGTATATGTGATGCAAATGTCAAAATGTATAGCCGCGTTTCCACCGCGGGAACTTTCCCCAAGAACTAGGAACTTTGGGGTGGTACTCGGTGTGTTTACACCGCAGGAACCAGGGTCTAAATGAAGTTCCAGGTAAATATTTCCCCCTCTGAAAGTCCCTGCTGGCGAGGTAGTACTTTTTCAAAGTTCAGGAACTTTCGGGGGCGGGGCTTGTGTGCTGAACATGCTGATTGGTTGTGTTCACGCCGCATTTTGACTGGAGGACTCCACGCAGCATTCTATTTTAACCGGCATTTTAAAAAAATGTATTGCGGTTCGTGGCTTCATGCAGTAAGAGTTGTCTGTCTGCAAATATGGAATTGAATAAAAAACAAAACAAAAAAAAAAACAGCTGGACCGACGACGAGGTTCAGGTTTTATTAAGCGTATTTGTGTAACAGGAAATTTTCTGCGCGTTCGTCCCAGCCGTCTCACATTCAATGTCCGCAATACATCACAAACACAACTACAGCACAGTTAAATCTCCTCCATACTTATTATAAATGTGGCGCTCAAAACTGATTACTGTCCGTCGCAGACTGGGAGGAGCAGTCGCGCGCAGTTTATAATCTTCCCGGTACTTTAGACCGCGGTGTAAACGCAGAAAGCAACTGGTCTGGGGCAAAAAAAGTTCCTGGGAAAAAAGTTCCTGGGACAAATTGTTCCGGGTAATTTCGCTGGAAACGCGGCTTATGTTTACAAATAATGCACTATGTTAAAGAAGAAAGAAAAAGTTTTCAGGTCAAAGCATAGTATTGAGTATTGTGAAAATAAATAAATTGATTAACCAGGATTCACAATTTGTGTGAAAGGACTAAACATTTTTTACTGCAATTGCTGGTCATTTCAGCTTTTTTTCTTTTCTTCTAAAGGCAAGTTTATGGAGTTTTGCAAAAATGTAGTTATAAAGACACATTTTTACAATGAGCCTATTCAAGTAAATTGATACAAACACTGAAATGTCCAAGTTCTGATGGAATGCTGTTTTATAACCCCAAGCCCAAATGGATAACGCT
Source organism: Phoxinus dragarum (assembly GCA_033366665.1). Taxonomy (NCBI): domain Eukaryota; kingdom Metazoa; phylum Chordata; class Actinopteri; order Cypriniformes; family Leuciscidae; genus Phoxinus; species Phoxinus dragarum. Next base: position 27,356 of record JARPMJ010009128.1, on the reverse strand, counting down.
CTGGATGGTAATCCAAACGGATTTGCCAGAAGCTAAATTTGATCGCTTTCAGACAGTTTGAGTCCTCAAAACTGATGGCAGACTAATATTGGCCAATTCAACCTTTCTCTTGCAGCTGTGGATATATATATATTCTTCCTTTTTCATGTCATGTGGTTAAGAACTGCCAGTGTGATCCATTGAGGTGGAGCTCTGGGCCTCAGCACTCATGTCCATAATCTGTCCCTTCCCTCACCATCCCATTAATCACTTTATATTTTGTCAGACTGAACTGAAACCCTGTGATTTAACCATTTGAGAGTGTGGGTATTTGTAAATGTGATGGAACAGTGACAGGTAAAAGACACGACTATTGTCTGCTCTAGATCAGTAGGTCAGCATTTATTCCAGACTATAGTCAAAGTGCTCCTTCCCTACGCTGATAGATTAGCAATTATGAGACACAGCGAGTGACATGCTGCCCACATACATATTCAATAGATAGGTTAACAAACAGGAACAGTCTGTTTATGTACTGTCCCAATATGGTAACACTTTCTAATAACTGCATGCTTTTAACCATTAGTTAAGTATTAGTTAAGCATTAGTATATAGTGAATTTATATCATCATTTATAAAAAAATAACATCAATAAGCAGTTTATAAATACAGCTATAAATGTTTTTTTCTTGATTTATGAGCATGACTAATGTGTCTAATAATTGTATTTTTATACTTTATTAATGAACAATTGATCATTTCTAAATTAGGTATTACATTATTGACAAACCAGTTATTTAGGACAGGGGTTCCCAACCTTTTTTGTGCCAGGGACCAGCATATTCATAAAAAAAAAAAAATTCCAGGGACCAGTTGTCAATTTTAATGCCTCAATTTTAAGATGCATCGTTTTGAAACATAGCAATGTGTAAACAGTAACAGCCTATCATTTATTTGCATATAATGAACTAGGTGGCAACAAAGGCTAATTGTATGAATATAGCAATCTTTTTTTAAGGTCCATTTCTCAAAATGTTTACCTTTTCTCCCATACAATTAGGCCTACTTCAAAAGCAACTCACACAGCACTCACTCACTAGAAGGTGGCAGTAATGGCAAATTGTATGAAAATACCAGCCCATTTCACCTGTCAAATATCTCCAGAACAACTAAAGACAATCTCTTCACGGCAACTCAGTGTTTTCACTCACCAACAGGTGACAACAAAGGATAATTGTATGAAAATAAGAGCCAGTTTCAGAATACAATATCAACACACAGTGATTTCAGCCAATCTTTTCTAAAAGTATAAAATTAGAGATCAAGCTTTAACAAAAAATACCAGACCAGACCAACGAGAACAAAAATATATTAATGTGAGCATGACCTGCTTATTGATAGTGTATTTGTAGCTGTGCACAAGACAAGATGTTCTTCCTAGCCTTCCATAAAAAAAATAAAAAAAAACATATGCATCCAAACCAATGCACACAAATTCCAGGATATGATAAAACAAAATTTTAAAAGGACTATTTTGACGGCTTCATTGCAGAGTATTTCACCACAAACAACACAAATGGATTTGGCGCCAAGGAATCGCCTGTTGCCGTTAATCCATACCTAATATATGAGGCATTGTATTTACGATTGAAGCTTGACTTGCTTTTCTTTTTTTCAGCTATTTTCGAGTTGGTCATCGCCCTTTCATTTACACGAACAGTCCCCAATGAAATGGGCCATGGAAGTTTGCTGGGACCCGATCATCTCTCCACATAGTTCTCTGCCACTTCACGTGCACCGCGCTTTAAAATCCGATCAGATGTCCATAACCAATGAGACGCTAAGCAATCGCAAGTCGCTCAAAGGAACACATTTTGATCTATTTATTGTTTATGTTTGGATTAAATAACATGACATGTCATAGCACACATAATCATTTAAAAACGACAATTACTATAGGAAAACAAAATAAAAAATTGGGGAAGGTATAATTCAATTAAGTTTAATTGGGGGAAGAGTGAAATTGAACCATATTGGCTGAGAACTGTTTTCTGTGGTACGTAATCTGAAATTAATTGAGATCTACGTACAGATCAAGATATTTCAAACAGATACGAGGAAAATAATCTGAAATTAATTGAGGTCTGTGACAGAACAAGATATTTCAAGCAGATAAATAATCTGGAATTAATTGAGAACTGTGGCAGACCAAGACATTTCACACAGATAGGTACCTGAAAATTAATTGTTCCACCATGGAGCAAGTTATTTTTGGGTGCTGAAGCTAGTTAGGGGGAACCAAGAGAATCGTAACAGATTTTTTGGTAAACCGTAATTAGGTAACCCGTCCGACTGGGTTAAAAGAAAGGTCGGGTTTGTCGGGGACGCTTGACAAATAAAGAAAATGCGCGCAGAGGAAAATCCACAGAGAACAGATAAGCGGCTAATATGGGGAGGTTTTAAAAGCAAGCTTGCGAAATTTTGGTACACCGGTGTTTTGTCAAATGAGATAAAATTAAGGGCAGAAATGTATGATATTGAGCGCCACAAGATGGTGCGGGAATCAGTTGAACAGGGCAGTGAGAAACAAAGGTTGTTGTGTCTGCGTTCAACGTGTGTAAAAGTGTGAAAAGACAATGAGTTGTTGGCTTGATGTATTTCCATATAGTAAGATTGAATATAACTGATAAAAGGGTTTTTATTTTTCATCCATTAGATGGATGCATGACATTAGATAGATGTCAGAAGATTTTGTTTGTAACAAAAGTTGAAGTAGCAAGCAGCAATAAGGCTGTCTTTGTGAAGGATTGAGATTTGAGTAATATGATATTTTGGTTTCTGTAAAAAAAAACAGAGATAAGTGGTACAGAGACAGTAATGATAGTTGTTGAATCGGCAGACTAACCATTTTGAGAAGAAAACAACTGTAGAAAATGTATGTTATGAAAATAACATTTCTGATAAAATGTATGGAACTATTTATAAACGGCTGTTAAATCAGATTAAGAAATGGTATGAAAAGTGAGGTTCAGATTAAAAATAATAATAATATGTATTGAGTATGATTAACAGGGATTAACATGATATAAAGTTTCATTAAGCAAAATGGGGAACAATTCTATATTTAGTGGTAAAATAATGATTGAAATTATGTTTATTTTTAGTTTGACAACCATAGTGTCTTTTGAACCTAAAGACTCCAGCTATGCTGGGAGTACAGCAACAGCGCGTGCTTATTCAGCCCGGCTTCCGGATGTTAAATGTGTACTTGCTATTGTAATCAGTGTTGTTTATGATAATACCGAATTAGAGAGATGTAAAAGGTCGGATATTTTGTTGATATTAAGTCATTGAGGGAAGAAGACATTGGCTGTTTTATAAAGGAAATTATGGGTCGGGGATAATTTTCCCTGGACAAGTGTTAAAGTTAAACAGAAACTTTGTGAAGCCTGCTTAGAAAACAATTTATGCATTTCCGTGCAGAAAATTAATGTTCTGCCAAAAATAATGAAGAAGATTATTATTTGGCTATTGATTGAATCCGCCACTGGTTGACTGTTAGAAGAATACAGAGAACTGCTTATCAGCTGTTTACAAACTGATTGGAACACACTGCTTCAAGTGTGCAGTAAGTTGGAGCTGTTAGAAGGGGACAGAGAATGTTTTAATTGTGGTCAGCGGGGTCATTTAGCAGTAACTGTAAATGCCCACTCAGAAAGGAAGAGAAAGGAAAGTTGATAGATGGAAGTCGTAAGTAGATTGAGAGAAAAAAAAAGAAAGTTGAAAGATTTAAGTCGTAAGGAAATTCTTTTAAAAGGAAAAAAGTAAAGATACCAGTAAATGTAAAATTACAGATAGGGAAAATATTTGTAAAGGTAAAGGTAACTAAAAAGATGATTGTCTTTTAATGAAACGCTTAAACATTTTTTTTCTTTGCAGATTGTAATTGAGAATCTGACAACTAAAATTGAGATGTTATAATGAAACGTTATTGAGAAATAGAATAACTATTTGCATTTAAGATCAAATAAGCAGAAGCAGTAGCACTGGGTTGCTAAATGTAAAAACAATTTTGTAGAAATGGATCTGATTAAACAAACAGCTTGGAAATTGACCATGAAGGAAGAAGCTGATGTTTTGGTTTCAAAAGATAAGATTAGGACTTGACTGAAACTGTATGACAGTCTCAATATGAGTGGAAATTTGTAATGTCGAAATTTCCTGATATAAGAGTAAAAGACAACTATAAAATTATTTTTATATTGGAAACGTATGTAATTGCTGGCAAAGGTCCCTTTAAACTGGGCTAGAATTAAAAGATAAAGTAGCTAAAGTAGAGAATGTTTAGTATGAGAAACAGTGTGCCAGTCTTGAAGGTCTCAGAGTCTCTGTCTCATTCAATGTCAGAAGGCTGTTATCTTAGCCTGTCATGACAATAAGCTATTTAGTAAAGCACAGTGTTTCAGTTGAAAATTATAGACACAGATGTTAAAAGAAATCATGTTAAAGGAAATCATTGCCATTCAGAGGGCAATTAGTACTTAAATATTTTAGTAAAACTGAATGACTTTAAAGAAGTCTTTAAAATAATAATGTAGACCTGAATGACAGAAGTGACATTTTTGTACTTTGTTATTTTAGGACCAGTAACGTATTTGTCTGATCTTAGCCTTCACCATGACACAGGACCTATGACCATGCTATAGATGTGCACTGAATAGAAGGATGTGAATAAATTTCACTGAGATTTTGTTGATTCAGACAGGTCTAAAAGATTTGTGATTAAATACTGTTGTTATTAACCTGTTCTCCCTTAACATTTATTAGGCATGCAGTCCAGGTAGAGGTGACTCTTGAATGTGTCTTTCCTAAGCTCCAGAAAAACAGCTGAGTTCTGTTGAAGAAACTGATTGTGTGATGCGAGCGGGTCACCAGTGGGTACGTGGCTACTCAAAGACGGGATGATTTTCCTGGCCAGGAGACATTCTAACGCAGGGGGTCCCGGACACTGCATCTCCGGATGGAGGTGTTATATGTGAGAAAGGTATGAGAGTTGAGCGCTGACTACTAGAGGCCACTGGGGTCAGCAGAGCATTGTGGGGTCAGCAGAGTTTGACCGAGAGAATGTAAGTTCCTCTATACCACTCACCAGAGAAAACCCTCGCAATTCACTGTATGGCTTGTTTTCAATTGTGACAAGTCTGATGGAAATTATAGATAAAGAGCTAATGTGAAATGTGCTTTCAAGAGCCAGCTGAGACCAGGAGTTGATTGTCTTTATTTGTTGGGGAGACAGTGACATAACATATTAATTTATATCAGGAACATGATGTTGTTGCCTTATGGGCAAGGAAAATTATAGAAGAACTAATATGTCTATAAGATGGTTTTAACTCCTGAAGATCATGAGACATGGTGGGTGGCTAAAGATTAAGACAGTTTTTAGTAGAGTTTGGATAACAAAGGTTAGGTGAATTGAGAATTTATACAAGTATTCAGACTAAAGATAATCTTAGAAATGCTCATAGCATAATGTATTTTATGATTAATGTAATGGTTCTAATTTGAGTTAAACATTTGTATATTAACATTTGTGAACTATTAAGGGTTCTAGACTATGATTAATTCAATTTCAGTCTTAGGAGGCTGTTTGAAAATATTATTTGTGTAGTGAGAGAGAGACTGCTGAGTGGAGGAAGGGATTGGTACTCTGTTTGTCTTTCTGTTATCATGCCTGGTAAGGCAAGCATAAACAAAATAGTGATAATAAACCAAAACAACCCAGCTGACTTTTCTAAAAGAAAAATGAATAATGAACAGATAAAACATTTGAAACGGGTTTAGAGGCCAAATTTCAAAGATGTAAAATTATATGAAAGCTACAGGAGAATGTGAAGTTTAAATCTAATTTAAACTTTAAATATTATACTTTTAGAGTTAATATAAAAAAAGCAAACATTGGAAATGAGCATTTAACCTATGTGTATCTAGCATGAGTGTGTGTGATGGTGACAACACTTTATGTCTTGTAGGTGTTAGTTTAGGGCAGCTATTCCGCCTGAATAGTGAGTATATTGTGTCTTTAACCTCTGGAGAGTGTTTTTTCATTACAGATGTGTTAAGGCAAGTGACAAATTGTTAAGAAGGCAAATGCTGAGTGAATCTGATGAGAAGATGATAGAGAACATGGGACGAGCTTTAAGATCACGCTCCGTCTGGTAGTAATTACTTTTGTCATTCATGATGTGGATTTGAATTACTTTTGGATAAGTTTAGGTATTTATGTAAATTGGAATTGTGGAGTTGTACAGTATATCGTCGTCTATCGTGGGTTATAGATTTGACGGCAACAACAAAGTGACATATTGGCTAAGTCAATATCAAATTATGCAGAGAGCCATTTGATTATCGTAAACAGGAGGAGAATGTTTTTTTTGACTGACATTGACCAAGTCTGTACAGCACGACCTGACCTGATAAAAGAAACTAATGACGACTTTTAAAAATGGTTGCGAGACAAAACAGCAGGCCTGAAAAGCAGGATACGCAGTGAGACTGAGGGCCGTTTGCCCTTCAAATACTTCGATAAGGAAATGAAATTGTGGCTTTAAGTGAAGAATGTAATATTTTTGTTTCACAGGCAGAGAAAGATGTCTGGAGAAAATTTGTCTGAAGGACAATGGTTGGGTTAGTGTTGAGGGTAAACTTTATCGAAAACACTATGTTAAATGTTATGTTAAATTGATGATCGAGTTGTGTCGACCATCAAAAGGGGGATGCTTTATGTTTTATTAGAATAAATGTTGGGAAGAACACTAGGGGTAACTGGGTAAAAGCCCTGAAAGAAGCCTTTCTTCTGCCTAACAAAATTGCTGTCTGTATTGTTTCAACAGGAAACGCCAGGACATCGAAGTGGCAGCACGTACTTTACTATCTGACGATAACCTCGAAATTTGTTTTGCTTTACAGAGAGCATGCAGAATTGGGAGACAGGGCAAAATGTGTTGAATAATGGCTATGGATGAATTTTGCTAACTGTCCTGGCCTGATTGTTATTATTGTGGCAGAAAGGTGCTACACCTTGTACAGAGCATAACCTAAAATTTTACTTTTGCAGAATGTCAGGATGGATTGCATCAAGCTGAACTGATTCTGTTTTCCAAATGTATGAATATTGACTTGTGAACGCTTTTCAGGGGAAAAAGGACTCTGACTCTAATAAGCAAGAAATGTCTAATGATTTTGAAAATTCCACAGGTCACACCAAAAGGGACGAGGGAAAGACAAATCACTAACAAAATACTTAAGGTCTCCATTCACAGGTGACACCTGGGTCCAAGCCGCTCACCTACACCAACACGCCTGGAGGAGGATGTGGACCAACTTATGAATTAAGAATGTGGTTTTGTGATGATTTTGAGGATTTTAGCTGATTATATTGAAATAGGGTTTAGTATTGATATTGGTATATGACAAATGATTTGATTGGTTACTGATTTATTAGAAAATATTTAAGGTAAATGTTTTCAGGAAGAGAAGATCTATTAATTAATGTAAATTATAAGGATTATTATTGAAGCTGATTAAGTAGAACCACTGCCTGATTGAATTAAAAGTTAAAGGTAAAAGAACAAAATATGCTTAGGGAAATGGATATGGGGAAAATATTGAATGTGTATGAGTTATGATTGTATGTGTTATTGTGATAATTTTGTTATTCATGGGTGAATATGAGAAAACTGGAATGTCTGCTCAATTGGTGAAAATGACAGTCTATCTGAATGATGATGGGGATGAACAAAATTATACAGATGATTCAAGTAGAGATTACAGTTAAATGTGTTGATGTTTTTTTTTCTTTTCTTTTCGAGAACGATTGATATGTGAAGAGGGTTAAAAGCAGCAGTTATCCGTGTTACGAGATGGCGTACAAGGACAGGGTTTTGAAACTGAGGGATTTTTTTTTTTTTTTTTTTTTTTTATTTATTTTATTTTATTTTTTAATGCTTTTACCATTTGCATTTTATTGCATTGTTTGTTTTCCTACTGTTTATAACTATTTTTTTCCTTACTAGTGTGACTGCGGTAGTGAGCCCGGCATTAGTAAACATGTTTACTCGCTTGCTAAATAATTATGGGGTTTTTCCCAACAAAAACAGCCTTATGCTTTCTTCATCCTAAACTCTTTTTCTTCACAGGTTCAAGGAGACTGATTTTTATGTAATGACTTGAACTTGCATTTATTATTATTGTTATTATTATTATTATGGTTGATTAATAATTATAAAAAGTGAGGAGTTGTAGTGGCTATTTTATGATATTCATTGATCTTTAGTAAAAGATAGATGATTCAAAGAATGTCACATGTGTGACTCTCACTTGTAGTGAGAGAAGATTCTTTTTATGTACCTGGGAAGGCAGAAGGGAGAGACACTCCAGAGAACAGACAAACAAGGACCTCTGACCTAGATGTCAGAAGGCCATTTGGTGAAGGAGGGCTTAGTCTATGGAAAACTACTGGTAGGATGGCTCTGGCGGAAGAAGGCCTTGGAACGGGGATAAAAAGCTGGTTCAGTCTGTCTGGGGGTGTGTCACTCTTCTGCACAGGGTAACAACTGTGTATTAGACTGCTCCTATTCTTGCAAGAATAAATACTTCTATTTTATAATTTGACTCTGAGTGTCCCTTACGCAGTGATGTTTGTTCGATGAATTTTTGCCACAACAATGACATGTCATAGCACACATAATCATTTAAAAAACGACAATTACTATAGGAAAACAAAATAAAAAATTGGGGAATATTTCAAGGCCCGGTACAAACGGGTCCACGGACCGTTGGAATCGCTATTTTAGGAGTTGTCAGTGATTCATGAAATCATTTAGAAAGTGCAAGTAAGTGATTAATAAACTATTTAAATGTATATTTACACAACTTTGTATTTAGACATAGTAAAAGTTACTTGTGTATTACGCGTGTTAATACATGCTTAATCATGCTTAATTCATGATTAATTCAGGTAGTTATAAAACATTTAATAGTTGTCAGTTAACTATGTTTGTGAGCTCATCTAAAGTGAGGACTATGTATGCCTCGTAATCTTTTACAAATGAGATTTTAGGTTGTGTTAAATCCGCCATTGGACTAAAACAGAAGTGGCATGAAAATGCAGGACACATCTTTTTTTAACATAATGTTTCATGATATATGTTTCATTATATATATATATGGTGATTATCTCTAAGGTGGACACCCAACTTAATATATGTTTATTACCATCTGAATCTTACCATGTAATGTTAGCCCGCTTCTTATTTTCAAGTTAATTATTGTGCCTTTCGCCCCGACAGCAGGGCACCTTTTACCCCAAATACCATATTTTACATACTCATTGTTATTAAAAAACTGAGTAACATTTTATGTTTGATGGTCCCTTTTGAACTTCCTGTTGACTATAAATTACTTTGGAACTACATGTCAACTAACGCTCATTAGAGGATTAGTAGACTGTCTGCTTAATATCTGCTAACTGCTAATCTGTGATGGTCCTCCAGCAGACATTCTGCTGACTATAAGTAACTTTGCTATATGTCAACTTATTCTAACCCAACCAGTCTACTAATACTCTACTGACACTCTAATGATAATCAGTAGACAAGTAGTGCAACGTTACTTATAGTCAAAAAAATAATGTGTTGAAAGGACCATCAAAATAAAGTAAAACCAAAAACGGTAGCTTTACCTTGAACAAAACTAAAAATCATTAATAAGAGCTTTGTCTCAAAATATAGACAAGTTTATCGATTCTCATTTGCTACATAAATCTACAAAAAAAAAAAAAAAAATAAAAAAACATTACATTTTGCCTTGTTGGCCGCGATTATGTCAAGGATCAAAAAATTGTCACGTGCATTATCATAAGCGGTTGTTAAGAAAAGTGCTGAGCTGAATTTGTGTGCTATCTAGTGGTTTAAAAGAGAATAAAGTCAAATGTGCCTTAACCCCGGTGCACATTTAGCCCCTGTGTACCCTACTCAGCTGTCGCAGTATCAAAATCATTCAAGTCACCAGTTGCAGCAACGCATTCGAAATCTGCCACTTTCCAACAAGGCCTTGTGTCTTAACCTTGCTGGTGGGCATTTACTCACAGTTTGGGGATCTGGGGATCAAATGAGATTGGCCACATTAAGCGTTTAGTCAAGGTTTGGTGAATGATTTGAAGGCCACAGTCTAAATAAGTGATATACACAGCCTGACCTTGCTGGCAATCTGAAGATGGAATTTAAAATCTCTCTCTCTCTCTTTCACTCCTAGTACGTCTGTGTGGGAGAAATATGATGAATTCAGTCCGCAGTTTGATCACAAGCTTCAGCTGAGCTTAAGAGACTTGAGAGCATGCCTAAATCTCAAGATGGGAATATGTTTGGACCCAAACAGCCCGGTAACACACACTCCTTCCCTCAGACACAGACTGGCACATGACTCCATCACCATCACCAATTCTTTCTCTCAATACAGCGCAACACATTTATTTCCCTTAACCAGCAGGTTTTCTGTCTACACGCATACACCGAAATGATGGAAGAAGCTGTTTTTCTTCATGCAGTTGGTGCTCTGAGGCCCAGCGTCTGCACCAGGGCACAAGAAGCAACAATAAATACTGACTCCAGTTAAATAAGCATGTGAAATGACAGTGCTCAAACAAGCCCTCTGAATGTTTCAAAAACGTACCCTCTCGCATCTGAAGGCATCTCTATAAAGCGTGCAAATGTATGGCCGTGTAAAGCGGTCATGAATAATGCAGCGCGTGTGTGGTGATGGGCTGCAGAGATGTATGGTCTTGGGGGAACAGGGCTTAGACTGACTGCCTCTTACCACTTTATCCCCTTAATTACACCATGGGATCCGATATAGGGATCAATTAATTCAAGTGGCTCTGGATTTGGCTGATTGGGGATTTCAGAGAACCATAAAGCTGATAATATGAGCGCTCTCGATTCCCAGAAGGGATGTGGAAAGTGAACAGATGTGAGCAGCAAACACATATACTCACATACAGACGCACACAGCGAAACAAACAACATACTGAGCGGTGAACTGTGTGGGCTTTGCATCCACATGATAACTCTTGATCTTAAGTAGACTCTCAAAACTGCCATCAGCAATATTATGTCAAACATTAAACACACACAAATCTAGGCAGTCATCATAAACTGGAAAGACCAAAGAGCAGTAAGCAAGGTATCTAACTTAATTATGTCTTTAATATTCTATACATTTTACACATTAACAAATAAGTAATGTGTGGTCACATTAGCGAAACTTGAGAGAAATTCATTTTGATGCAAACTTTATTAAATATGGGGCAGCTTCAAATTCTGCCGTAGCAGATAAAAACAAAACAAAAAACAATGGTGTCATAATTAAGCACATATCAGTTCAGTGATAGTTTAGTGCAGTCAATAATACTACTGAATATTAAGTGTCTTTTAAAACCCCAACTAAGCAAGCTAAAGGCGACACTGGCAAGGAACCCAAACTCCATCAGGTGAGAAAAACTGAGAAACAAAAAATGCTACAATTAAATATGTGTGAAATATAATATAATACCAGGCTGCATTTCCGATTTCTTTATTCGTTATTATTCAAAAAAATGAATCCAGCTCCTTCTACTTGTATGAATTTATGTATGGATCACAGTTCATAAGTCACTTTCAAACCAAGCAGCTTTCTGTTGGTCAGCGTGACACATTTGTGTGATCAACTTAAAACACAATGCAAAACCTGCATTGGGAAATTTTCGCCCTGCCGCAACATTCCAAAATCCGTGGATACCTATTGAAATGACTGGATTTTGCCCGTGAAAATTCACTGAACAGCAGTAAATGTGAACACACATTCGGTGGACAAATAATTAAAAGTAACAAAACTTGAATCAGATCCGTGTGATTCAAAACACATCCATCGCGCAAATTTCCAGATTTTGCCTATTGAGATTACTGCATTTTGCCCATGGAAATTTGTGGAACATTGGGCAGTTGATCAAGAATTTCTGTCCTCGCTCTGATCTGCCCTTTACTCTCAGTTGTGTTTGTTTCTCTTGTTTACCCTCTTAGTTTAGTCAAGGTCCCAAGGGAAGTTTGCCGTCTGCTCTCCAGACACACACGCACACACACACACACACACACACACACACGCACACACACACACACACACACACACACACACACAGATTTCATAAGGTTGCCATGGTAAATTACCCATTTGATACACACACATACAGTACATGCATGCGCTATGAACATATTAACACTTAAACTGAGAACAAAAGAGCCCTGTGATATGAACAAGCATGATATAAGTACATGCATAAGCAAACATTTGCATTTGCTTGACTGACAAGATTAATGGAAATGTAGTCTTAAGTCTTAAAAGTAACAAATTATTTAAAATTATACAGAAAATACATTTTTTTTGTCCTAAAGTATGAACCCTGCTCTGTCCTGTTTACTATTGATCATTTTAAAATGTAGCCTTTAGCCTGCTGAATGCATCTTATATAGCTACATCACCATTACTATTCCCTCACCATCAGTCTGAACTTAAAGTTTGTGCCCTTATAAATGGATTGTAGAGATGTGTCTTCTCTACAGCTTTAGAAAAAATCTTATCAATGACTCAAGCTGTGCTCAGATTTACCAAGACACCAAGGTCTGCAATCAAACATTAGTCATTTTACTATGAAACTAAACATTTCTCATCAAATTCTCCCAAAAGCAAATCATCTGAGCAATTTCATTCACATTCATCTGTTGACAACTCAAAAATTGTCTCATTTGTGTCTATTTGTATTACTCCCAACCAAGGCATTTTAGAAGAGACAACTGATGAACGAAATTCCTCTGGAAGCCAACCTTTAATATTAATTATGAATTATTACTAATACATATTTTAAAATATATACATTACCATTTGGGGTGACTGAATGCTTCTTCCAGTTTGCGGGCCATATCCTACAAAAAACGGCAATGATGGGGACGTCCAGGCAAGGAAAGCATAAGCAAGGCCGTCCGAAGATCACCTGGTCGCTGCACATTCATTCAAGATCTGTACGCTGTTGGTCTCTCGTGGGACGAGGCTGAAACCTGAAACCTTCGCCGCTAGCGAAACTAAGTCTGAGGAAGTCATTTGGAGTCAGTGATGTTTTTTTTAGTTCTCATTTGTCGGTTCTCGTTAATGTTTGTGCTTAGTATGGTTATGTTTTATATTGTTTATTCCTGTATTTTGAGTTACCTTAATTGGTAATAAATTCGATTGCATATATCGTCTTTGTATTGCTGGCTTACATGCAGGGCCGGAGTGGGGCCACTTTTCAGCCCAGGAGATTCAGGCCCAAGACCGGCCCACTTTTTCCATGGTGGCATTTTTTCCAAATTGGATAAATGAAGCAACAGTTCAGCTCTTACTATTGTGTAGTTTGTATTAATACCATGGTTCAACAAATAATGTAAAGGTTAAATAATAATTCACAGAAGAAGTTAACAAAAAATATTCCACTATTCCAGAAGAATAGGTTGATAAATGAACAAAAGCAGAAAGAAAGAAAGAAAGAAAGCATTTGAAATGTACCCCACTCTTCCACAAAGAGGCATATTGAACTAATAAATACAATGCTGCTGCTCAGAAGCGTTGCAGCGTTGCTATTGCTAGGCGGCCTATCTCTCTTTACCTGCTTGCCACTTGTGTTTATCCTCTTGAAAATAAATCTGTAAGTTTGGCACATTTGGCAGCATCCTCCTTCTCCAATGCCTTTCTTTTTTTCAACCTGGCTTTTTCAGCCCCTCCTGGCCTCTTCCTCCCATCCATCCTCCCTGACGCGTACCGTTACGGTAGGGCCGGCCCAGCTATCGGTACCTGAGAAAACGTTTTGGAAAAGACGTGCTATGGACCCAACCAACTATATGGGAGGGGAGGGGAGAACTGCCTTACATGGAACAACCCATGCAGAGGATGCGCGCTGCGGTGTCCGAATGCGGAACGCGTGTAGCCTAATATTGTAACTAACGTGACAAATGTAAAAAAAAAAGTAAAAAAAATGTATCGACCGGCCCAAAAGTGAAGCGGCGCACCGGGAATCCTCCCGATTCTCCCGATTACCCACCCCGGGCCTGCTTACATGTACTTAAACCACACCTTCCAAAACAAGACATTTGAACACCAAACCAACATATTAGAATGATTTCTGAAGAATCATGTGACACTAAAGACCGCTGAAAATTTAGCTTTGCCATTACAAGAATACATTTTATTTTAAGATATATTAAAATAGAAAAGAGTTCTAATGCTTCACAAAATGACTGTTTTTACTCAAATGAATGCATCTTTGGTGAGCATAAGAGATGTATTTCATATGCGGATATACGTGTTTTAGTATTGATCTTACTGAAAGAAAGATAACTAAGAGATTTCTGTCAGGCAGGGCTCACGGTATGATGGTTGTATAAAGACACAACCAAACGTTTAATCTACTTGTAAAGCTGTTGTTGAGCCAAATAAAATGGGGGCTTGTAAGATTCGATTTGGTTATAAGGTGATCTACTACACTCCAGACACAACTACCTTACAGCATTAAATCTGACAAACACACACACGCTCACACACACACAAGTGTCTACATAAGCATGGATGTTGACAGCTCCCTGCCTGCTTTGCCTTGCGTTAGCATTACCGCAGAACCCAAATAAGGAAACACACACACACACACACACACACAAACACACACACACAAGGGGACGACAAATATGCAATAAAATAAACAAGAGGGATGTGAGGTGATACAAGGTCTTGCAATGCCTCATAAATAGCACACCCTGCTTCTGGATAGAGACAGAAAAACAAAATGGACATCTGCAGTGGCAGGAAACAAAGTTGCATCACAACATGGCACAAACAGTACAGTACATGTCCTAATTAGTTTTAATAATAATATTAGATCCTCAGATATGTAGAAATATCTAGATCTGCTAAATAAAAAAGCCAGCGCTTCTGTTCCCAAGAGGGGAGGATTGGGATTCATAGAGAGTTCAAGAGTTCACTCTCTTCTATTATTAGGCCATTGCATTATTTCATTTTCTCAACTGGATCAAAACATTTATGATGATTTACATAATCAGATTCATCTATTAGCAGAAGCCCATCAGCTATAAGTAACAGTGATGACTCACTTTATGCAAGATACATTTGAATGTTTATTTATGGCACTGTTTTAATTAGATTAGAGACTTTAAATACAATATTTATGGGTCAGTCACTCTGAAACACATAGGGTTAAATTAATAGTTCACTCAAACATAAAGAAAGTTTAGTTTGAGCTTCTGTTCTCCATCTGTTGTTCATGTTATAGCTTTTACATTTTCTTTAGTTACGTGCCTTTCATCTGAAACTAGTTCTACCAGAAAGACTCGGGAGAATAGATACTCGATAATTATACATTTATTAACAGCCCAGCAAGCCACATGCAATAAGTTCTTTGGCGTAGGCCCCGTCCGTAACTCGCAATCCGAGGGTACGGATTCAGCATTTCCCGCCTGAAGATGGCGGGGGCGCAGCCGACCCCCAATGCGGTATTGGAAGGGACCATCCTGGTGGTGGTGGGGAGGTTGAAGGGGAAATCCTATGGTGATAGGAAGGATGGTCGGAGGAACCCATCTCTTGCTGGAGGGAAGAAATCATCTTGGTGGTGGAGGGGTGGATGGAGGTGAGTGAAGCGTCAGCATCTGCGAACTCAGACAAGTGTAAGTACGGGTCTTTTATACTTCTAGTATTAAAACGTGATTGGATAGATGAGAAGATAATCAATGACGCAACAATTGAGTCTTCCCAGCAGAACTTACGCTAAAGCTTCCATATCTGTCAGACAAACTGTCCCTGAACCACAGTTTATTTTTTCTCACTTGAAATTTGTGAGAATTGCTCCAAAAAATAACATCATGGAAACATATTAGAGGTAATTTCACAATTGCTTCCTAGTCTTCACTGGTTGATTATTAGACAGGCTATGACAGGCTACATTAATAATGATTTCATGAGTTCCTTTGAGAAACTGGTCTGTAATTAATATGAGCCATACAGTTTGTGTTTTATGCCCAAATTGTTCATTTTTATTTGTCTTATTAAAGCTATTAAAGTTCCAGCCAATTACACTGAGTGTTCATTTATTTGTCGATAGTGTTATTGTTAATATTATACAATTAAGTTTTCTAATGAATTAATTGAATGATTCCACATCCTTTTGATTCACACCAATATTAGTCACTAAAGCTGCATACATGTGATTTTTGGAATGTTAGCTCCAGAATAACAAGTGTTGTAAATTAAAAATTGTTGAATAATGATTTGTCAACGGTACTAACTTTCAGCAGAGCAAGAATTGTCACAGAATTAGTACAGTGCCTTGAAAAAAATGCATTTCAAATAAAAGCTGTTCCTTTGAACTTTCGGTAATACTTTATTTTGATAGTCCACTTTAGACATTCTTCTAAGTAACTTTGCAGCTCCTTGTCATCTAACTGTAAGAGTATTAGTAAACTGTCTGCTTAATATCTGCTAACACTTTTCAAGACATTCTACTGACTATAAGTAACTTGGCAACTACAAGTCAACTTTTTCTCCTAACCCGAACCTTAACAACTAACCATAACCTAACAGTCTATTGGCAGTCTACTATGTTCTAATGAGAGTTAGTTGACATGTAGTTGACACACACACACACACACACGCACACACGCACACACACACAAAAATCACAGACTCTCCATAAAACCTAAATATTTAAGTCATTATTAAATAAGTGTGCTTTATATTCCACATTTCCTTGTTTACAGTACATTTGACATCTGAGGCAGGAAGACAAAGTGAGAGGGAGAATTAGATATAGAGACAACAAGAGAAGTGCATATTGCTTTCCGTCAGCACTTCTATCTAACTTAAAGGTTTATTTGTCATCTGCATTGGCGTTTTGATGAGTCTGAAAGGTCAGCAGTCTATCATGTCCTGGTATATGCCCTCCTTCATATTGACACCACTGACTGTCCAGAGCCTCTGGGCTCCTACAGAATCCTCTTTATAAATCTGTAACATGAGGTCAGTCCTGTTCAATAATTCACTTCCTGTGTATTGAGTTGTGACACACTAGACATTATGAACAAAGGCATGTCATGAAGACATGAAATTTAATGCATGTAGTGGATATTTATTGGTAAGACTTCTACTATATGTTGACCCTTTATTCAGTGATAAGAAGATAAGTACATTCTTCACAACCAAACAAAAACTTTTAACAAAAAGATAACTCTTGATGTCATAATAAATTATCTGGGCTGTATTTTCCAAAAGCACTGGGAGCAAACAATTAAACACATCATATTTTAAAAAGCATTGTAACTTAAGAAGTTCATACAAAGCATTGTAGATGTAAGCCCTCTGGAGCTAAGAACACAGTCACCTGCAAAACAGGACATCTGCAAATATCACACTTCGACTTAATGGAATTAATCCTGTGATGCTTACATTTTATGCATTATACAATTTTACTTTAATAGGATTTAGGATGTTTTCAGTTCTTGTTATGATATTGGGATGTTTTTGGTTCTTGTTAACAACTAAAAATTCAGAGAAGGGGAGAACATTTCAATGATTTGCGGTCTGTCATGAAAACCGGCCATACTGTATATTTCACATTTTTGTTTATCATTACCTTCACATGCAATCTTCCACCTCTTTTACAACATCCCCCTCTTCCTGTATGACACCCATGGGTGCTCTCGCCCACACTGTAATGCTGTCACCATCATCACTTTAGGACGCAAAGAGCAGACCGCATGATGAGCGCAGCTTCTATTATATTGTTTACTCCACAACAGGAGAAGATTATTTTTTTATTTTCCTGATTTACTAATAATCTGAGTTTAGCTTGTACATAATGATGCTGCTGTCACAATTATGTTCTCTTCCCTTTCGAGGGAACTCGGGCTGCATTGACGACACTTTGGGAATGCCGCTGCGTGATTGCGTATGAAGCACGTATGTCAACTAGTCCAATGGCTAGTACGTCACGGGCATGTGACGTCACCTCCAGGAAAGGATAAAAGCACATCCCGTCTGACCGGCGTTAGCTTCTGTGCCTCAGCAAGCTCTCTATGTTGAAACTGTCTATCATATTTACTGTTGTATTGTCTGTTCACTCAGTAAATCAGTATGGCGAACCAATCATTCAAATTGTGTGCAAGCCCCGCTATCGCCTGTCACTTTTCAAGGAAAGTGGCCAGGCTTGCAAACCTCAGGGATCCGGCCCCGCTGCTGCTGAGAGAGCACGAAGACGGCATTCTTGAGGATCGCAAATGGATCTCTTGGCGGGGTTAGAGATGGGCTCCGCCCTTTCTCTTCCCTTACCCAGGGGATCCAGCGCTCTCACCGGTGTCGGAAACCCGCCCAGCAGCTTCTTCCACACGGGGTGAGAGCCCAATGCTTCAGTGCTCTAGTTACGAGGAATTAGATGCACTGAGCATTGAAAGTGAAATTTAGGGGGAAGAGGATTCGCCACCTCTTTTCCCAGCATATGAGGAGCTGGTGAAGGTGATAACTCGTGCCATGGCTAAACTTAATATTGACTGGCCGGCCGAGTAACAAGGCGTTCATCCCAAAAGCAAGTTAGATTAGCGCTTTCTGTCACAAGCAAATGTGTCACCTCCATCACAGGGCCTTCCGTTTTTTTCCTGATCTGCACAGTGAGCTGTCCAGATCATGGAATAAGCTGTATTCATCCCATCTTTTCAGCCCCCAAATGCATATATATTCAGACATAAGGGAGTTGAAAGAATACAACTATGGGACGATTCCCAGGGCTGAACAGACACTAGCCAGCTATCTGGCCCCTGGTTCGGCGTCATCCCTGAAGGCCCCAGTGCTTCCCACTAAAATCAATATCTAGCTCAGTGGGGAAAGCATACACGGCAGCAGGTCAGACCCGAGCATGCTTGCACATGAGGGCAATCCTGAAGGCATATCAGGCTGACCTGCTGGGGGACTTGGATGAGAGCAAGGGGACAGAGATCTGTCTCTCAGGGCCACTTAGGAGACTGCCAGATAAATAGGGTGGTCTATGTCAGCCTTGTTTGCCACTGAGAGCCATTTATGGCTCAATCTAGCGGAGATTGATGACAATGATAGAGCTTTTTGGTTGAATGTCCCAACGACAGCGACTCTTCATGACTTAGCTGCCACAGTTTCACATACAGGCAATTGTAAGTAGCGTGTTTAGGTATTGTCGTTCTCAAAGCATCGTCGACGCAGCGCGAGTTCCCTCCAAAGGGAACGTCTCAGGTTACGACCCTAGTTCCCTGAGAAGGGAACAAGACGCTGGGTTGCCCTGCCATACTTCCTGCATTCCTGTGATCGACTTGCTTCGATTATATCGAAGCTAACAGCGGTCAGACCGGATGTGCTTTTATCCTTTGCTGGACGTGACACTCTCGCCATTGGACTAGTTGACATACTTGCTCCAGACGCAATTACGCAGGGTTTATTTCTCCAATTTTATTCCCAAAGCGCCATCGACGCAATGTCTCGTTTGGTGATACGTTTTGTTTGCATGGTTTTCCTGTGTTCCCTGTTCCTGAGTTCTCAATTCCGGTTAGCTGTCATGGTTTGTAATTGAGTTGTGCACCTGTTTCTCATTCTCTTAATCACCCTTGTGTGTATTTATGCCCTCATTTATTTCTGTTCATGGATGGTGTCGTCATTGTTTAATGTGTTGTTTGCCTGAGTGTTCTTCTGGTCTATTAAAATAATTAATTTTATTCTACATCACGTGTGCTGGACTACACTTAACCTTTGCATCATTTGTATGATGAATAAATTGGAGAAATAAATGTAAAAATAGTAACGCCATTCCTAAACTTTAACATTAGTTGTACAGCAGAAAATGTAAAATCCAATAGTGAGATAAGAGTAACATTGGGAAATACTTGTCCCAGGTGTCATCAAATTTTTTTACAGAATGTCTAAAATATGTATTTTTTTCTTAAGTATATAATTATACAGTTGAGGTGTGAATGTTCTCAATGCACTACTATACAAACACACAGACACACACACACACACACACACACACACACACACACACACACACACACACACACACACGCACACACATTATCATCTTCACACATTTCCCTATCCACCTGAATTTCTGTGATTAGTCTAGATACAAAATTATCATAACAATGATAATGAGAGTGTTTGTCAGTATTCCCAATCCTCTCTCTTCTTAGTTCCACCTCATTCTTTTTTTTTCTCCTTTGACATTTGTTTTCAATCAGTCATTCAGTACAGAGGATACACTCATTTTGTCTTTGTGTCTTTTTCGCTTGCTCACTTTAAATACAGTCTTGTCAGCCATGCTCTCTCAAAACACTTAAACACTTTATCAAAAGTACTCCACACTGCACCAGTACTCCAAGACACCATAGGAACAGCCTCACTATCATATTTTAACCTGTTGGAAAGCACTCTCCATGTGTCAAGAATATGCCTTCTATCCTAACCCATATCATCAAGTATTTGTATAATATATTTAGGATGGTATTTATGAAAATCAATGTTTTTATTGTAAACTAAAACCATTTTATATATATATATATATATATATATATTAAATGAAATATGTATTAAACTTAAAAATGTAAAAACTTAAAACAAAAATAAATAAATGTTGCCTTTGCAACAAGCTGAAAAATAAGTTTCAACTAAAGAACTAAAGTAAAACTTAAATAAAACAAAAAAACATGTAACAAGGACAATTGGGTTACACATAGAGTCTTCTTACAGTGTAATTATACAATTAGTTCTGAGTAATATTGATTAACAACATGTACTTACTGTAGGGCTAAGGTTATGAGTAGGGTTGGGTTTAGAGTTAGTTGCTTGTAATTATGTATCTTTATATTACAGTATGTGTACTTGCGTGTACATGCAATGTATCTTCCCAAGAAAATACAGGTTAATATAAGGCAACTACATGGGTTAAGGTTAGGTTTAAGGGTAGGTTCAGGGTTACCTAGTTATTGCAATTACTACTGTGGAACAGGACTGCAAAATATAGTCTTACCATAATTAATTTAATGTTATTAATGTAGTAGGTACTTTTAGGTACTAACAAAGACACTCTACAATAAAGTGTTGCTAGAAAGTGTTAATGACTTTTTTTTTCTTCAGTGCAACAAATTTTGTTTTTGTTTTTTTTTGTTATAATTTACTTCCATTTTATAGGCAAAAACAATGAGACATTTTTCTAAATAGCTTATGTTCTACAGGAGTAAGCAAGACAAACAGGTTGTAGCGACAATGGTTGGTACATTTACGAATTTAGTTTGAACACGAATTAAAACAACAGGCATTGCCCATGTGACCAGCCTCAAAGACATTCCGAACATTCCAACCCCTTTTTCACTTCCTCTCTGCAAGAGAAAAAGCCATGTGACAAACACACACACATGTGGCAAACACACACACACAAGTTCTCTAAATTTATCATATTAAATGGCCACACTGTTAATGTACTTTAACCTAAGTGTGAAAGCTTCTGATATGCAAATCCTATGTAGTGTGTAATTTTGACTTGATGTTAAGACTTGATGTTCACTTGACACACTCATGTGTTGCATGTTTAGTCTTCGTAAACCCCAATCGTCATCGCCCACTGGTTAATTTACATTACATGTAACTAATGTTGTGTTATAAGAATTAGTATTGTATGTTATAAGAATCTTGAATTGTCTTTTCTGAAAAACCCTTCAAATTACTTATTCAAATTCTCTGTCCTGGACACAAAGAGCCATAAAATCTTCCTCCAAAAAGGAGCCCTTCCATTGGCTCACACACCCCCAGAGGGCCGGACAGCTGCACACTCAAATAGCAAGGAGCCTATTCCTCACTCTCTTGCCCTTGCTCTGGTTCCAACATCTTGACGTGCTGAACGTCCCTTCTGAAGATGAGGCCGCGGGCCTACAAGCCTGCAAGGCCTCTCCATTCCCTGCCACCCAACGGCAGATGAAAACTGCAACGGCTCCATTATTGAATGGGCAACCATTAATTCTTCAACCTCCAGCAACACTCAACTTCAGACACCTTTTGAAAGGACCGCGTCCAGCCTACGTGCTCCGGGAGACGCATCAAATTCAAGGAATGACATATACACACACACGCATACAGAGAGAATTCTGGCGCAAGTATTATTTCTTATTATTTAATTGCTTAAAGACTGCTTATCCCTGTTTTAAATGAATTGATTTCCTTGGTGTTCTCAAAGGTTAACTGTATGATGTTTGCGATATTCGATATCATTTAGAGAATGACATCCAATCTTCTTTAGCTTTAATTCAGTTCCATTTTCCCCTGCGCAACTCCATGTCGTTATTCGTTTGTCTTATGTGTTTACGTAACGTTACCCTGTGTAAATACCTGTATCACGTGTTTAGATGTAGAATTATGTATTCATTAGCTTCGTCTCATTAAAATACAAATATGATTTGATTAAACTGTCTCAAGCTCACATTACATCGTCCCTGAAAACGTCTGATCTTAAGCTACAATGCTTTATAAATTTTATAAGGATCGGAGTCGTCATTCTTCTGGCCAGAGGATGAACTCTTTCTGTGTTTATAAAATCGATGATCCTATTGAGAATTAATACAAACGCCCGTTCGCTGGTCGAACGTAACTAACTTAATTCCAATCAGAATTATCTTATAATCGATCTGTAATTGGGACTATTGATATATTAATGAAGAACCATAGTGCACTATGATCATTCATACAAATGATCCATTATCAGTTTCGATAATTTAACGTAACTGTAAATTATGCAAGATATCTTAATCATATTCCTGATTAAAATATAACTAATTCCCCACATAGTTAAATGACTTTATAGCCATTTTGAATGCGGTTACAAGGTTTGGAACAACATGAGGGTGAGTAGATAATGACAGAAGCTTCCTCTTTGGGTGAACTATGCCTACAAGGGATAGTATTATTTGGTTAAGAAGTAACAGTAAATACTTATGCTCATCTGTGTATGTCAGAGGGGGGCTTGAGGCTTTACTCTGCGAGTGGGATAATCATTTTAAAGTGTAGGCACCTCCTGTGGATTGGACCAGCTAAAGCAGGGGTTAATGACTTGTGCATGTCTATAGAAACAACATTCGTTGTACTGCACACAGGCTTCCGTGTATTTTTTTCTTCCATATTTATTTTATTGTCACTTATAATGCAACTTGAATGTCACGTCTCTACCAAGCTCTCCCTCACTCTGACACTACGTCCGAAAACGTATGCAGCTGACTTGTGGCCTCGCTGCCTTATCAGGTAATGACTTTGTAGGCAGCATTTGTTTATGAAGGTACCTCATGAAACTGATAAATTAGAAAATCATTTACTGATAATATACAAAAATGTCAACGTCTCTGGAAAGAGGTTTGGCTAAGTGATATTTATATTCTACATGGATGGTGATCTACCACTAGTTATGCTGGATAACAATGCAGTAGGGAAAGTAGCAGGAATCTGTTTCAAGAGCCTTGAACATGAAGCTCTGTGGGATGCTGATCTCCTGGAGCATTTAAAGGGTCCCCAAAATCTGGAACACGCAGATGATGCCCCTAACGTAGGTGCAGAAGGTCCATAATCTGGAGCCCGCAGACGAAGGTGCCATGGAATGAAGGTTTTCTCGCCGGAGCTTAACCTTGTTGCAAATGTGTTTGTATGTCTTCTGCCTCTGGACCAGAGATTTAGAACTGGGTCAATCCTCATTTGACTCTCTGGCAAGGAGAGACATAGGATGTGCTATTGTCTCGCTAGACGAAGACTCCGGATGAAGTGTGTCTGTTAATGTATCTTTCCTCACAGACAGACTCAGAACGTGGTGATATCTGTTGTTGCCTTACAAGCTGGAGACTCAGAACGTGGTGATATATGTTGCTGCCTTACAAGCTGTAGACTCAGAACATGGAATCTGTTAGCTGTCTCTTCCTTCACAGGCCGGAGGCTCAGATGTATCTGTTAATGTTTCACCTTTTCTGGCTGGAGACTAAGAAAAGTTTATCTGCTATTGTCTTACCGGATGGGGAGAGCCAGAAGAAGGTGTGTCAAAAGGGTACATTTACCCCTTTTCGATGAGGAGGATATTGCAATTTGGCACTCCATTCCAGTGATGTGATTGGTTGCTGGCATTAGAGGGGGGACACAGTGTGGCTCACCCTTCTTTCCCCTGTGAAACTCATATGCAAATTCGAAAGCACACAGTTAGACCAGTTTCTCACTTTCCAAACCATCACCAGGATGCCTTTGAGAATGTTCTGAACAGATGAAGTCCAAACAAGATTGGAAAAGATTGAACTACCATGCATGCATTCATATACATTAACAGCTGGATTTATGTAAGATGTTACACTACTGTACACAAATCTCACTGAGAATACTTATTTCTCTGAATAAATATGAGATGGATGTACACAGGAACAAATTAGTAATGGATGTTACGTAGTAATGTAGTTATTTATTAATGACAGAACAGTGTTCTAAAGTGTAACCTTAGAGTTATTGAAACCCTGCTCCATCACTTTTCCGGTGTCAATTCTGCATTACAGTGCAGTAAAATTCAAACAATGTATTCACCTTATTTACATACTACAGTAAGTACGTGAGCAGCTGCATTTTTGGCAGAATTATATATTTGGGCATATACTATTTTACAACTGCAGGATGAACAGTGATGGATGCTAATGTCGGATACCTTTCGTATTAGACTTGCTTCTAGAAATTGTAATTTCAACTACCTAGAGCGTGAAAAGCAAGAGCACCCCAGTGATGCTGTATCATTTTGGAAAACGCTTGTGTGAGGGCGCTGGAGAACGTCAGGATTACGTTTGCGGCGCGTTTGCAGCGGTGGGCGTTTCAATCACGGACATGTGGTTGTTTATGCGTGGTGGGCATCAGAGGTGTTTATTATCAGTCAGAAATACTCACTACTTAGAACGAGAAGTATTTGCTCAACAACATATGTGGGATTCACTCTCAAATTGTGTTCTTGACATAACCATTGTATGGGACAGATATGAATTGCCAAGTAGTAACACATTACCAATGTAACTCAGACAATACAATAGATATAATAGAATATCACCTCAAATATTTTTTTTTCTTTTCCAAACATCGTAAACTAATGACTCGTAAATCTAATGTTCGTTGTACATTTCTATTCTATTGGTGGACACTGCTATACCAAGCACCATCACTACATTTTGGGAACTCTGGGTTCCAGAACTGGTTTGGGCATTCTCGTTTAAATATTCAACTATGCTTAATCTACGAAACAACAAACAATGCCTTATTTGTAAAAATGTGTTTTACAATCTTTCATTTGACACAGGAGTAAACTACTAGCATACAGCAGCAGATATATGTATTAAGATACAGCAGCAGCAAGCCTTTTACGTAAGGGACTGTGACTAAGCATAGTGGACATGAGAAAATGTTTATAAGAAAACAAAGCCATTTAACTGGGGCTATTACTTTATTTACCTACTTCCAACACTTTTCAAGGCTGATGTTTTCATTTACTTGTTTGTGTCAGCTGAATACTCCGGTCATACTCCATTATTCATCCATTGTTCAAATGACTCCACATTTACAAAAATGAGTATAGAGGGTTTGACAGTGACGATTATCAAACGATGCTAAATCATCATACTATTTTCTCAGGTGGTTGTGGGGGGTTTCATTCTCATCTCTATTAGACTGCAACGTGTTACCATTTGTTAAAGCCACACATAATGTGTGTTCTAATTGGATATGTTTGAGCTTTCTGCTCAAGCACACATAGTCATAGGCCACTAGAGTTATGCCATTCGGCAAAGCAGGCCCAGGCACACAGAGTCTAATGGCGCTTTTCCACTACACAGTACCAGCTTGCCTTGGCTCGCATCGACTCGACTCGCCTTTGTTTGCTTTTCCACTGTGTAAAAGTTGTACCAGTACCTGCTCCCAGATACTTTTTTCGTATCACCTTCAGCGAGGTTCTGAGCGAGCCGAGGCGATACTAAAATGTGACGTGAAACATGACAGACTGCTAATTGGTTAGAGAGAATCGTCACTATTCACTGTGTCATCATTGCATGCGCCAGACGGAGTATACTGAATAACCCCGACATTTTTAAATAGTTTGGCCAGAGATTGCGTTATATACCCATTACTAATATTATGTAACACAGCATACACTCGATTTCCTCCATTGTCCTGTGGTGTCGCGTCGCTATGACGACCAGGTACTATTGTGGAGGTACTATCTGCAATGGAAAACGGAGCGAAAAGCGAGCCGAGACGAGGCGAGTCGAGTCGAGTCGGTACTGGTAATGGAAAAGCGCCATAATAGGCCACTAGAGCCAAGCCTTACGGCCCAGACTACTTAGTTTGACTACAGACTACACTGGGTATGTAGACACATACGTAGAACACCACATTGGTGACTCACTAGGGACACCCCTTGAAGAAAAATAAAAAAGGGGTATCCTAGGACACATAGGGCTACACTGTGAGATGCTTTACATGCCTTATATGCACCTCATGGCAGCCCACATGTCTAATGGCTAGATCTATTTGGGAGAAATACTGCGTAGGCAGATCTAGTCCGCCTAGACCAAACATATGTCCCATTTCTCATACTCAAAACTAAAGAGCCAGGCACACATATATAGCATACACAAGTTCCTATGGTTCTTCGGAGAAGCAGCAGTACATATGTTTTGGTGGTAGATTGGCTGGGGGTGGGAGATTTTCTGACGTACAGTACACTCAGCTTGTATTGTATTGTCAAATACCATGTCACCTGCTCTGTTGGGGAGTAATTAATGTATGCTATATTGTACAGCAGCAGCATGTCTTACTTGCTCACAGCAGCGTGTTGTGTATGTATTGTAGCAGCTGCAGCAATAACCTACAGCAACAGCAGCAATAAAAACAGCAGCAGTGCGCTAGCAGATATATTCCACCAAGACCAAACATACAACATTGTAATACCCATTACCATGCCAATCACTCCGAGAGTTGTCATGACAGGCTAATAGGTCCGTTTACGCAGCTGATTGGTTCCTGCTGTATCAGTAGCCAATGAGCTTGCTGCTTAGCCATCAAATACTTGGGTAGCATTTGCCTTGGCAGTGCAGCTATGGAAGTAAAATAATGCCAAATGTTTTTGAAATAAAAAGCCTGTTGAATTGCACTACTTGAAAAAAACATGCATTGCATTAACCATGCTTGTATTT
>JARPMJ010009127.1:0-29399 GCA_033366665.1 Phoxinus dragarum | reverse complement strand
GCACACGACTCTGATAGTGGGTGATTCAATTATCCGACACACTAGTAGCAGGGATACAACTACGTGCTGCCTTCCACAAGCAACAATTTCTGATGTAAACAGGGAACTTGAGAACATTCTGATGAAACATAAGACTGCAAATCGACTCATCATTCATGTGGGGAAAAATGATATTCATAAAGAGCAATCAGAACTCCTTAAGAAGGATTTCAATGAACTGTTTGAAACACTGAAAAGACTGAAAGTACTAACATTCATAAGTGGACCACTCCCAGCAAGAGGAACAAACAGGTTTTCACGGTTGCTTGGGCTTAATACATGGCTCCAAAAAACCTGCAATATAAAAGGAGTGAACTTCATTGACAACTTCAATCTTTTCTGGAGTCAGAGGCAACTGTTCCAACAGGACGGCCTCCACCCAAACAAACTTGGTTCAAGAGTGCTAAAGGACAATATCTACTTCTCCCTCAATCATCTTTCTGCAGTGTGTGCCAATCCACTCAACCTGAATGGCACACACACACCTGGACACAGTATGAATGACCACAGGACTTCACTCCAGCACCTGAATGGACATGCGGTTGACACGTCACACAAGGACAATGATAACACCACTCAGCCACAACAACTTCTGCTCACGGACACAATCTCAGCTGAGCCCTGCCCACAGAGCTCACCACTGATAGACTGTGACATACTAGAACTGCTCCAAGATTCAGCACCCAAGGACGACTTCCTGGAAAACAGCCAGGGAAACCAGGACAGCATATTACAGCCTCCGATAACACCAGAGCAACAGCCCCTCTCACCAGACACGCTATCTCTATCTCCAGCATCTCCACTTCTGTGCTTCTCAGAGAAAATGGAAAAACTGGTGTACGCTGGCACCAAACTATCCCACTCCTTTGCAAGCCCCCAGATATCAACCAAAAAACAGCAGGCCCCAAAACCACCAAAGCCTGCTGGCCCCGCTCGCCCTCCCCCTCCTCCTGCAAGAGTTCTTCGGTCTCTGCCACAACGACAGGGCTCACATCCTCCTCCTTCTGCTCGAGGTGAACTAAAAACAACTGATACCAGCTCTCATTGATATGTGCCGGGTCCCCGCTATGATAACAGTAACTTTCTCAAATGTTTACAGAACAAGCGGGAACCCTGTGTGCCTGTATCTTTATCTTTCTCTATTGCTGTTCGATTACATGATAGAAAGTCTAAGGCCTTCAAAAGCCGTACAGCAAACCCATCTAATCTGGTGCCTATTACACGCCAAACTAAGACTGCTGTGTGTACAAAAAGTAAGACTGTCAAGTTAGCACTCTTAAACATCTGCTCACTTAAAAATAAATCACTTCTAGTCAATGACTTAATAACCACATACAACCTGGATTTTATGTTTCTAAATGAAACTTGGCTAGAAGACAACTGCAGTGCAACTGTCCTCAATGAAACATCCCCTCCTAACTTCACTTTTATGAGTGTCTGCAGAGCGGGTAGGAGAGGTGGGGGAGTAGCTGCTCTTTTTAAAGATGTCTATCAATGTAAGCAAATATCATTTGGTAATTACCCGTCTTTTGAATATCTGGGTATTGTGTTAAAAGGTGCTCCACGCATTTTACTTATAATTGTTTACAGGCCTCCAAAATACTCTTCAGCCTTTTCTGAGGACTTTACA
Organism: Phoxinus dragarum; assembly: GCA_033366665.1. Classification (NCBI taxonomy): domain Eukaryota; kingdom Metazoa; phylum Chordata; class Actinopteri; order Cypriniformes; family Leuciscidae; genus Phoxinus; species Phoxinus dragarum. Next base: position 27,730 of record JARPMJ010009127.1, on the reverse strand, counting down.
GAACTGTTATCAACCATTTCCTCAGAGTTTGACTGTTTTGCTATTTCTGGAGATTTTAACATTCACATAGACAATGCAGAAAACAATATGGCAAAAGAAATCAAAACTGTTTTAAAAACTTTTGATCTGACTCAGCATGTACATGGACCGACACACAATCGTGGACACACTCTAGATTTACTTATCAGTAAGGGTCTAAACATTTCATCGATTGTTATTAAGGATGTAGCACTGTCTGATCATTTCTGTATTTTCTTTGATATATTGATCTCTCCTGCCATTGAAGCTAGATCTGTGTCTGTCAAGAAGAGATGCTTAAATGAGAACACTAGTGTACTATTTATGAAGGCTATATCTTTAACACCAAGCATATCTGCTGACTCTGTTGATTTTCTCCTCGATTCTTTTAACTCAAAAGTTAAAAGTGTAATTGATGATATTGCTCCTGTGAAAGTCAGGAAGAGTGGTAGACAAAAAGCACCTTGGAGAAACTCAACAGCAGTGCAAAATATGAAAAGACAATGCAGAAAAGCAGAGCGCATGTGGCGGAAGACAAAACTTGTAGTCCATTATAACATCTACAAAGACACCATCCATGCTTTCAATATGGAATTAGGCAAAGCTAGACAGACTTTCTTCTCAAATATTATTAACAGCAACTTAAACAACACACGCACTCTTTTTGCTACTGTAGAGAGACTGACAAACCCCCCGAGCCAGATTCCCAGTGAAATGCTCTCGGACAGCAAGTGCAGTGAGTTCGCTTCTTTCTTCTCTGAGAAAATCAATAATATCAGAAAGGTGATCAGCACATCCTTGAGTTGCACTGGGGGTCAGACAGATCAGACCACAACCTGAGAAAGTAGTTACTATGTCTGATTTCAAAGAAATTGATGGCAAAATTTTAGAAGAAACCGTACAGCACCTTAAAACATCAACCTGCGCCCTTGACGCTCTTCCCACATCTTTCTTCAAAAGTGTGTTAAACAGCTTAGAAGCAGATCTGCTAGAAGTGGTAAATGCCTCACTTCTCTCTGGAAGTTTTCCAAACTCCCTGAAAACTGCAGTTGTCAAACCCCTCCTGAAAAAGAGTAATATGGATAAGACTATATTAAGCAATTATAGACCGATCTCAAATCTTCCTTTCATTGGCAAGATCATTGAAAAAGTTGTTTTCAATCAGCTGAACAAATTCTTAAGCTCGAATGGATACTTTGACAATTTTCAATCTGGTTTCCGATCGCATCACAGCACAGAGACAGCGCTCATAAAGATAATTAACGATATTCGCTTAAATACTGATACAGGCAAATTATCAGTGTTGGTGCTACTCGACCTCAGTGCTGCTTTTGACACTGTTGATCACAACATACTTCTTGACAGGCTGGAAAACTGGGTGGGTCTTTCTGGGATAGTCCTAAAATGGTTCAGGTCATACTTAGAAGAGAGAGGTTACTATGTGAGTATAGGAGACCATAAGTCTGAGTGGACATCCATGACATGCGGAGTTCCTCAAGGCTCAATTCTTGCGCCACTCCTATTCAACCTGTACATGCTTCCAATGAGCCTAATAATGAGAAAGAACCAAATCTCTTACCACAGCTATGCAGACGACACACAGATCTACTTAGCCCTATCGCCTAGCGATTACAGCCCCATTGACTCCCTATTCCAATGCATTGATGAAGTAAACAGCTGGATGTGCCAAAACTTTCTTCAGATAAACAAAGACAAAACTGAAGTCATTGCGTTTGGAAACAAAGATGAAGTTCTCAAGGTGAACGCATACCTTCACTCTAGAGGTCAAACAACTAAAAATCAAGTCAGGAATCTTGGTGTGTCTCTAGAGTCAGACCTTAGTTTCAGTAGTCATGTCAAAGCAATAACCAAATCAGCATATTATCATCTGAAAAATATTGCAAGAATTAGATGCTTTGTTTCCAGTCAGGACTTAGAAAAACTTGTGCATGCTTTCATCACCAGCAGGGTGGATTATTGTAATGGACTCCTTACTGGCCTTCCCAAAAAGACCATAAGACAGTTGCAGCTCGTACAGAACGCTGCCCGCCAGGATCCTAAGCAGAACCAGAAAATTTGAACACATCACACCAGTCCTCAGGTCTTTACACTGGCTTCCAGTCACATTTAGGATTGATTTTAAAGTATTATTACTGGTATATAAATCATTTAATGGCCTAGGTCCTAAATACATTGCAGATATGCTCACTGAATATAAACCCAACAGATCACTCAGATCATTAGGATCACATCAACTAGAAATACCAAGGGTTCACTCAAAGCAAGGAGAGTCCGCTTTTAGCTATTATGCCAGCCGCAGCTGGAACCAGCTTCCAGAAGAGATCAGGTGTGCTCCTACAGTAGCCACATTCAAATCCAGACTCAAAACACATCTGTTTAGCTTTGCATTTACTGAATGAGCATTGTGCCACTGTTCGATATTAAAGTTCTAGTCTGAGAAAGAGCTAAGAATGTGAATGCTGGGCTAAGGAAAGTGAAAGAATGTGCAAGTAAATGAAAGAGAAAAGAAAGTTGATGCAGGGAAGTCGTAAGAAGATTGAAAGAGAATAGAAAGTTGATAGATGGATTGAAAGAGAAAAGGAAGTTGATAGATGGTAAGTAAGATTGAAAGATAATAGAAAGTTGATACAGGGAAGTCGTAAGAAGATTGAAAGAGAATAGAAAGTTGATAGATGGTAAGAAGATTGAAAGAGAAAAGAAAGTTGATACATGGCAAGTCGTAAGAAGATTGAAAGAAAATAGAAAGTTGATAGATGGTAAGAAGATTGAAAGAGAAAAGAAAGTTGATGCATGTAAGTCGTAAGAAGATCCTTTTAAAAGAAAGATCTATAATAGCTACCGGTCGATATAAAATACGTCCGACTGTTTGCACTGTATTTTATTTTTTTATTTTATTTTCCAAACTGTGATTCAGGAAGATTTTATTAATTTTTAGGGCTGTCTGATTGGAAGAGATTTTGAAGGGGAACGGGAGAGCTTCACTCCGACGAGGCGAGTGAAGATTATCTATACTATGGAGAGTATAGAGGTTCGCTGTTAGTTTAAAACAGCAAAAGTGAAACGTGCTCTGTGGGGGCCCAGTGGGGCAATACTGGTGTGGTACACCACCCCAGCAGAGGACGTCCCTGGATTAGGTCCAGTGGCACCGCAAACCTGCTCAGTCACTTCCATCTCAGATAGGGGTGATTATTAATTATCAGGGCTGTCTGATTGGAAGAGATTTTGAAGGGGAACGGGAGAGCTTCACTCCGACGAGGCGAGTGAAGATTATCTATACTACAGAGAGTATAGAGGTTCGCTGTTAGTTTAAAACAGCAAAAGTGAAACGTGCTCTGTGGGGGCCCAGTGGGGCAATACTGGTGTGGTACACCACCCCAGCAGAGGACGTCCCTGGATTGTAGGTCCAGTGGCACCGCAAACCTGCTCAATCACTTCCATCTCAGACACGGTTTTAATTATTCTTATTTCTTTTGATTATTTTAATTTCTTCTATGTAAAGCACTTTGAATTACCACTGTTTAGCTTTGCATTTACTGAATGAGCACTGTGCCACTGTTCGTCCGACTGTCTGCACTGTATTTTATTTTCTAAACTGTTTTAATTATTCTTATTTCTTTTATTATCTATGTAATTATTTTTATTTTTATTTCTTCTATGTAAAGCACTTTGAATTACCACTGTGTATGAAATGTGCTATATAAATAAACTTGCCTTGCCTTGCCTTGCCTTACTGTGCTCTACTTGGCCATATGGCCCAGTCTGTTGTGATTGGTCTACTCTGCTCTGATTGGTCATATGGCCCAGTCTGTTTTGATTGGTCTACTCTGCTCTGATTGGTCAGATGGCCCGGTCTGTTGTGATTGGTCTACTCTGCTCTGATTGGTCAGATGGCTCAGTCTGTTGTGATTGGCCCGCTCTGCTCTGATTGGTCAGATGGCCCAGTCTGTTGTGATTGGTTTACTCTGCTCTTATTGGTCAGATTGACCAGTCTGTTGTGATTGGTCTGCTCTGCTCTGATTGGTCAGATGGCCCAGTCTGTTATGATTGGCCTGCTCTGCTCTGATTGGTCAGATGGCTCAGTCTGTTGTGATTGGTCTACTCTGCTCTCCTTGGTCAGATACGGTATGATAAACAGTCATATGAACAGGAACAATGGACTACGTTTTTCCGTATCATCCTTTTTTGGGTTTGCTATTGCAGTGCAGAAAGCAGAAAACTTTTTGACATGTCGACAACATGAAATACAGGGAGTAGTAGACATTGGTCACGGGCAACCAATGAAGACCATAGTTTGCTACCAAATTTGCTACATTGTTATGTACTTATGTAACAGGAAGTGACCCAGACAGCAGGTGACTGCGAGCCGGATCCGTCTTTAAACCGGCAAATCCGCGTCCCAGTCACCTCCGTTTCACTGCTCTAAAACGGATCCAGCCTGGGACCGGTTTCAGTGGGCGGGAACAACACTCGCAAAACAGATTCGGGCCGTATCCGTGGAAACGAGCGCGCAAAACATTTTTTTTTCTGGAGTTTAGGAGAGGGGCAGCCACAGTCGGTACTCGGTATCCTACTACAAACACTTCACCAAGGTAAGTGACACAGTGTGGTCAAACTGTTTTATTATTTAATTTCTTATTGATTATATTGTGTACTCGTTAGCTTAAAGGGGTCATGACATGGGTTTTTTAATTTTATTATTATGTTCCCTTAGGTGCAATTATAGTATTACTATAGTTTTTTTTTACAAAAAACTTTTAAAATCTAGTGATTTATGACCTTTTCCCACCCTGTTTCTCATCCTCTGATTCAAACAGTCTGTTTTGGGGGTGTTTCCCCTTTAAGAGTTCAGTGTTAACGCCCACTGTTATGATTGGCTAACGTCAGTGCCTATGCATCTATTATTAACGCCCCCAGCCAGAACATTTGCGGATTCAGCGTATTTAAAAAGTAGTTTAAAGTTTTAAATGCATTACTTACAGTTTGCGTCGTCGTTGTTGAGCCCAGAATAGTCGGCATGGACTTATCTTTGAGCAACAGTTTTCTTTTCTATTTGTTCTCAAAACAGTCATCCTTCAAATGTATAGAACAAACGCTTAAACTAACACTGCCGTCACTGAGACGTCCGGAAAAAATAAAGTGCATCCATTTTTCCCTGACGACTGGATCTTTCGCAGCGTATTCAAAGATGTTGTTTGTCCACAGCCAGGAACAGCACATCTGCGTGGCATCGTAATTTCCCTGTACACAGACCCACTCGCTGTCCATCGACTGAACACTTGTGAGGCGCGCAGCGCGCGGGCGCGACAATGATACGAAATGAGCGCAGTTGTCTTGCGCTTTAAGCGTAGTTGTCTTGTGCTGGAGGCGGTCTATATGCAAACGCTGGTACGTCACTTCGTACCGTGACGTCACTTCTTACCATGGATCCAGAACGAGCTGTATTTAGAGCTTGATTAAATACATGATTCGTTTATAATGGGGAGGACGTCTTAAGCTATGAAACTTGCAGGACGTTTTAATGGTACAAAGACCTCTTATATACCAAAAGATCAAGGCAAATTTGGTTTCTCATGTCATGACCCCCTTTAAATTTTAAACTTAAGGTTTGAAGTTTTTATTGCTCCTTAGATCGGTATTGAATCGTAATGTTAGCTAACTCTTAACTCGTATGTTATCAGAGGGCATGCTAAGACAAAGACGATCCAGATCCCGATTGTAATTATATTTAATTGATGAATTTTAACTGCTTTAATTTTTACTGTTGTAAGTTTTAACTGCGGCAATGTTAGTTGCGGTAAGTCTAGCGTTAGCTTAAACTAGATAAGGCCTCCTGCAGTCCATCACTTTACACTAAGGTTTCATTTGTTAACATTTGTAATATGAATTACCATGAACTAACAATGAACAATACATTAGTTACTGTAGTTAGTGTTACTGAAAACAGTTGTGCTGCTTCATATTTTTGTGGAAACAACTAAGTTATACCATTCAAGCATTTGTGGTAAGATCAAAAAAGAGATAAAATAATACTTTTATTCATCAAAATTTAAACCGATCAAAATTTTCAGTCAATGACATTTCTAGTGTTACAAAAGATTTATATTTAGTAAATGCTGTTTCTTTGAGCTTTCTATTTATCAAACAATCATGACAAAAATGATCACCATTTCTACAAAAATTTTAAGCAACCACAACCGTTTTCAACAATGATAATAATAATAATAAATGTTACTTGAGTACCAAATCAACATATTAGAATGATTTCTGAAGGATTTCGTAAGGATTCTGAAGGATTCTTAATTTTAACAGGAATTGAATTTCTTAATTTAAATTAATATTTCAATAATTTACGTTTATCCCTTAACTGATCTACATTATAAAATAACTATCAATCAGGACTCAGGATCTTGGAGGTGCAACTCGTTAGTTGGAGGTTGATGTTTATTGCACATATTTTTTTAGGTTGTTAGGAAAAACCAGTCTTCTACCAGTGCAGCAGAGAGTGGAATAGATTCTTGCGGCATCCGTTGAATTAATCCAGCCTTTGACCGAGACGATGTCTGGAAGGAACGTTGAAGAGCCAAAGAGGCCTTAACTGAGGTCAATTTTAGATAGAAGAAGCACAGTACAGTATAAAACAGCCGTCAGATTATTTATTTAGTGCGACATTTACATGAAGATCTAACAGCTTTCTTCTTGGTCTTTTTGTTTTCCTTTTTAGATGCCTCATGGGAATTAAACAGCACATATGAAGTGGTTTGTAATACCATGGCCTCCGACCTGTCCTGATTGGTTCTTGATGTATTTACGGTTCATTATAAAACTATTTTGGCAACACTTTACAATAAGGTTCATGTGTTACCTTAGTTAACATGAACTAAGAATGAACAATACTTCTTCAGCATTTATTAATCTTAGTTAATATTAATTTCAACATTTACTAATACATTATTAGCTGTATTTTTGTTAACTAACATTAACAAAGATTAATAAATACTGTAACAAATATTTCACAAACAAATTCTTAGTTCAAACTAATGTTAACTAATTAACCTTATTGTAAAGTGTTACCATTGTTTTGTATTTCTTTTTTTTCCATTTCTTTGCATCTTTTTGCGGTCTCTTTGATCAATGCCACATTTTCCGGGGATAAATAATAAATTCATGAGGCTTATGTCACTACACAGGAATACCCATTCAAAAATATTCTTTCAAATATACATTGAGAAAAGTTCTGAGATTGTTTAACTATTTGTGTTTCACTGTTTTAAAGGAAAAGTTCACTGAAAATTTTTAATTTGCTGTTAATTTCTTCCCCCTCAAGCCATCCATTATGTAGGTGACAGTTTTTGTAATTTTTTTTTGTTTTACTCTCTAACTGACTGTAGGCATTGACTTGCATTATATGAATCATCAAAGACCACAATTTCAGCTAAAAATCTTCTTTACTGTTCAACTGAAGAAAAAGTCACCTACATCTTGGATGGGTTTAGGGTGGCCCAAATTTTAGCTTCATAAATGCCTGTAAATTAACAGCAAATTTACATGTTCGGGCAAATTATCCCTTTAAGCTTAGTGCATATTATGAAAGTATAGAGTAGAGAGGGATAGTTCACCCCAAAAAAGAAGATTCTGTTTATCTATAATTGACCCACCCTCATGTCATTCCAAACCCGTAATACTTTCATTCATCTTCCGAATCTTTTGATCTTTTCACATAATTTGAGAGATTTCTGTCCCCTCTGTTGACAGCTATGCAACTACTATTTTTATGCTTGAAAAGTTCATAAACAGATCTGAAAACTAGTCTATTACCCCTTTTCCACCAAAAAAGAACTGGTTCGGAACTGGTGCTGTTTCAAAGTTGGTTCAACTTGCGAACCTTCTCCGAACCTGTTTGGTTTCCACTGAACTAGAGAGCCCAGCGAACGACGTCGTTACGTCACTGTTTACGTTGCCATACGTCTTAGCTTTCCCAGAAACGCTTGCGCGGCTGCGCCAACTTCAAGCATAAACATTTACAATGGCGGACTACATCGTTTTTTTGCATCGTTTTTTCTCCTGGCTATGCGATCCTTTCTTGGGATTAGAAGACGACGCATAGAACACATTTGTGCAGCTTGACTGGATTACTACAGACGGAGGTTACGTTCGAGAAAAAGGGTAATTATAACCCCGCCCCCAGCATGACGTGGCAAAAGAACGGTTCTAGTCCAGCAAAGAGTTGGTGCCGCTTTGGAACCAATTTTCCCGGCCGAGAACCGGTTCTTTGCTGTCGAAACAGAAAGAACTGGTTCGCGAGTAGGCACCGGCTCCGAACCGGCTCCAGCACCGCCTTGGTGGAAAAGGGGTATATGTGAATTGAGCGGTTTAGTCCATATTTTCTGAAGAGACTTTATATGATGAGCAGATTGCATTTAGGCTTTTATTCACATATAACATTGATCAGTGAACATAAACAGAAGCTCGAACGAACCTGCTTGACGTGCGACAACAAACCTCTTGTAGCTCAAGAGCTCAAACGTGCTGCGTAACACGAGAATGAACCTTATTGGTTCTTGCACGTCAAGCGAACATTCTTGAGCTTCCGTTTACCACAACTGATGTGCGAGCTAATTAAAGGGTAACTAAACCCCTGGTCAGAGCCTGACTCCACCCACTGGCAATATTTGAAAAATGCTGGAAAAGTGGGCAGAGCCCAGCGGAGATACAGGGGACGAGCCGAGGGCTGGGCTGAGCGGGGGGGCGTGCACCTGAGACCCACAGTGACGCAGTGATTGACAGCTGCTGTCAGACTCGCTAAGATGGAGAGTGACTGGAGTGACGCAAGTAGCTTTGCAACAGAGCGGTCATTTGAAGTCGAGGACTTTTCTCCCCCACCTTCCCCTGAAGTGGAGGAATTGTCTGTGGACACAGAGCCAAAACCATATCAATTCGAGCCGCTAGCTCAAACTGCGGTGTCGCAATCGTATTAAATCCCGCATCGCGATCAGCATCCGACGATGCTAGCGAAGCAGCTGCGCAAGAGAGAATGGGTCCAGTATCTGAGTGGATTATTATTACTATTAACCTACGTTAATCATATTTTGCCGCTATGTGAAAAAAAAAGATCCAGCAAACCGCGCCGGCGGTTGTGGAGTCCATGCAGGAAGAGCAGCGTTTGGCACACAAGTGCATGTAAACACTGGTGCCTAATTTCCAAGTCTGGTGGAAAGTTATGCAGTCCAGCAGTGCTGTTGCAACCGGCAACACTACACCTACGTACCAGCCTAACCACTGTACTAAACACAGATAAAGCTAATGCTAAAAATCTACACTATCCTAACTGATGCTATACTATGCTACTAACTAACTATGCTTCTAACAATACTAACAACTATACTAAATAACTACCTAGGCTACACGAAATAATCTAAATTACTATATAAATGCTATGGTAAAATACGCTATCCTGATCGTTTTCAATACTCTTAATTCCAATTTCCAACTCCTGACTAGCTACAGTGGTTTTGACGGAACCAGATGCTTTATACCAGGGGCTGCCAAGGGCGTGACAGAGTACCGTCACAGAGTACCCCTACTTCAGGAGATTCCCTTTAACCCGAAGAGGGCAGCACTCAGACGTTTTTACACCATATATTTGAAAATTAAAACACTTTATACTCAAATGTTAAAATATTTACTCGAATCAATGAACAGCATTTATGAAGCTCCATTCTTACAGATCATTAACTAAAAAAAGTTGTTTTAGTGTTTAGTTACCCTTTAATGTTTATATGTGAATAGTGAATACAAGCCCAAATTTAATCCGTTAATCATTTAACGGGATCGTGTCTCTTCAGAAAAGTTTGGACTAAACCACTCAATTTATATGGATTGGTTTTATGATCTCTTTATGAACTTTTTAAGCATCAAAGTGGTTGTTGCGTAGCTGTCAATGGAGGGAGTCAGAAATCCCTCAGATTTAATTAAAATATCTTATAGGACAAGTTTGGTATTTTACACTTAAAGCCCTGTTTACAGATCGTAACTGATGAAATAGAACGGTTAAGATTACAATTTGTACAGATGCTGCTGTCACGAGAATTTTTGTTTTATTTCGCTTCCACCCCCACAATGGCAGTCTATGTGCACTGGCAGATTCCTTCCTAAAACACATTCAACTTTCGTTTACAAAGACGTGAAACTCACCGAGTGGTCAGGGGTGTTCACTGATACGGTCCCAAAAAAAAATCGCTGAAAAAGATGCTTTCCAATAGGTTTTATCGTAGTGTTTGTCCAACTCCATTGACTTGTATTGAATGTGCTGTGAGAGGTACGATATTCCTCCGCCGCTTCTTCTTCTGCTTCTTCTGTGTATTCAATGAAATGCCAGCGGTTTGCTTGCAATTGGCAAAGGTGCATTATCGCCACCAACTGGTGTCTATTATTCAAGCTTTTCAACGGAAGAATCTGGGTGTGACGCGTTTGGCAAAATAGGTCCACAAAAGCTAAATAAACCTAAAATTCTCGGGACAGGAGCATGTGTCTAAATTTTGATCTTTAACCGTTCTATTTCATCAGATACGATCTGTAAACAGGGCTTTAAGTGTAAAATACCGAACTTGTCCTTTAATTTGTGTTCAAAAGATGAACAAAAGTCTTACAGGTTTGGAACAACATGAGGGTGAGTAATTGAAAAGTTTAAATTTTTATGCAAACCAACCCCTTTAACGGCAAGTAGATACTTCAGTGTTTTATATAAACTTTAAGTACTTGTGAAAATATTATATGCATAGTGGCACTGTTTTGCATTGTTTTGTGTATTTGTTTTAATATGCTAAATAAAAGAAGATAAAGCCCTTGAATAATATGTCAAATTTACTCTGTCCAATTTTTTTTTTTATGCATGATTATTGTGAAGTAGTGGCTGTGAGTTAGTGCTAACACTAGTTTATCAGGTGGTATTTTAGTGTAAAAAAGTGTTCAATAAGTAATTGTCTATATCTAAATCAGTACTTTAAACTTATAAGCATTTCATGTTAAAACCTAACATAAATAATATCAGTGGCATGAGATGAGACCATAAGATATTAGATCATGTATATGAGAAGATTCTTGAAATTCTAGATATGTATATTACTAGTGAGTGTGTGCGAATTTAGCATGAGGCTCTCCCTCTGCCGTGCACGCGCTACGCGGTTTGGAACACAGTCTCTGTCTCGCGGGCGCGCTCGCTCTAGATTCCGGAGATTTTAACAAATTCGCAGGCATCAGTGAGCCGCTATCAATATGCGGGAATAATATCGGCATTATAATTATTGATTTTTCATTAGGCTATTTTTTTTGTGCATCAGCAGCACCTTGCATCGCCCAATCAGCGGATGGCGGGCGGGTGCGGTTTTGAAAATTGGTCAAAAACGTTGGTGCGGATGGATGGCGGATGGATGATGAGTTTTGTGATGCGGTTGCGGATGAAATAATAGCCCATCCGCGCATCTCTAGTGTGTACGGTCTACAAAATGAGCTGGCCCTGATCCGGCATGGTTCTGGACCAGATCCAAAACAGAGCTAGACCAGATCTGGCCCAGATTTGGGCCAAATCTCCATAAAGGAATCCGGAGCTGGCCCAGTTCTGGTCCAGATGAGGAAGAAACGGATCCATGCCGACAGGGGCGTAGCACCAAATGTTGGGGCCCCGGTCACAGAACCAAGGGGCGGGCCCCCTCAATACAGTATAATATATCAATATATCTTTGTGGGCCCCCCCCTTCGCCGAGGGCCCCTGTTACTCTGTTCCACTATTACCCCCTGTCCGACGCCCCTGCATGCCGGTATTGGCCTGTTGTGCCAAAAGACACCGGCCCGGGTCCGTTGCGCAGATCTGGCCCAGAACTTACGAAGTGTCTGGGCCAGATCTGGGTCAGATGATTTTTGCTATCTGGGGAGACAGGAATTGCTGACAACTAATTTCAGCAGTTCAGAATCGATTGTTGTTTTTTAGAAAACAATAACTTTATTTGTCGTGCACTGTGCTCTTTAAAACTTTGCAGACCTTTTACTGTTGTCACCCTGGCTTATTGCAAGGAACACATACGACAAAGGAGATTAGAACAGGGAACAGACTTTAATGATAAATCCACAAACACGTAGCCTCAACATGTACGTAAACGAGAGTGGACAAGTAACTGAAAAAAGGGAGTATAAAAACCCTTGGTTATCTTAAACCTGGGTTATTTAGTTGTTTAGTTGATCCTTGACTTACAGTATATTTCACGACTGCAGAAGAACACTACTTGACCCCCGGAGGAATGTTTTTGAAAACTCGTCAGACGAATGTTGAATTGTTGTTGCTGTGCTCAGCGGTAGCGAACACTGCTAGGTCTGTTAGCACCTCTGACGTTTCTTCTCTCTCTGAATCTAGTGACTAAGGTGATCTGTGCGGAGCAGTGCTCGGGCAGGTGTAAGGGACTCCAGCCTATGGACTGCTGCAATGAACATTGTGCTGCTGGCTGCACTGGACCCAAACCAACCGACTGCCTGGTGAGAAACACACGTGTGCAGATGCGTTAGATTCATTTCCCAACTATTCACTTGTTTGCTCATTCATCATTTAGTATACAGAATGCTATATGCGAGCGTAAATACAGTTAGTCAATTAGGTTAGGTAATTACGAACTGAACAATAATAGCAATACTCAACATGTGAGAAATTCACAGGCACTTGACATGTGTTGATAAAAACTAAAATGACTGTTTTCTATTTGAATATATATATTAAAATGCATTTTATTCCTGTGATCAAAGCTGATCAGTGTCACATAATTCTTCAGAAATATTTTCAAATATGATTTGCTGCACAAGAAACATTTCTTGTTATTATCAATGTTGAAAAAAGTTGTGCTGCTTAATATTTTTGTAGAAACCCGTGATACTTTTGATTTATAGATATTTAAAGGAGCAGCATTTAAAAAAAAAAAGAAATCTATAGAAATAGTTGGTACAGTCTTGTTTCGCATGTACAACATACTATGTACTTATTGTAGCAATTACTATAACTGGGTTTAACTAGGTACTAACCTTGAACCTACCCCTAAACCTAACCTTAACCCATCTAGTTACCTTATATTACCAGTACTTTCTTGGGCAAGTACACTGCAAGTACATTATAGTACACATACTGTAAAATATAGTGTAATCAAATATTTTGTAACATTATGAATATTGTTACTGTCAATTTTGATAAATTTAAAGCATCCTTGCTTTAAAAGTATACTTTTTTTTTGTTAAAAACTTTTGAACTATAGTGTTCTAAATATAAGCCTTTGAAAAAATACAAGAAACAAGTTATTTAGCGTCTGTAAACATTTGTTACATTGAAACATTTATAACCAAAAGTGCACAGCTGCAGTAAATGTGACCTCAAGGGCAGTGAAGATGATTTGGGACTAGTTGCCTCATGGGAAATGCTGTTTGTGTTCTGCAGGCCTGTAAGGACTTCCAGGATGAAGGGACATGTAAGGACGCATGTCCACGGCTCATGCTCTATGACCCCAACACCAACCAGCTCGCTCCCAACCCCGACGGGAAGTACAGCTTTGGGGCAACGTGTATCAAGATATGCCCACGTAAGGCCAGGCTGAAGTCAGAATGAGACACACACATTTTTTTTTTCCTTCACTTGCACACACGACCAGATTCTAATGATATCTTTCATGCAAATTCAAAGCGGTTAGGTCTTGAATTCTTGCATTCTGGAGATTAATGTTTTAGGTGTTCAGGGTTAAAATATAAACGACACACTCCAGGTAAAGAGAATCACTCTGGCGTGGATCGTGAGCCTTCAACTCAAACTCTGGTTTCTGAATAACATCTCAGAAAGCAGGATCACTGTCCATGACAGAATGATTTGACGCATTAGGATTGTGTTGCTGGTTGGTTGTGGTTAATGACTCGGGAGTGACTGATGGTTTGATGTTTTCCTCAGATAACTATGTCGTGACAGACCATGGGGCATGTGTGATAACATGCAGCCCTGGCACCTATGAGGTGGATGAGGGTGGAGTTCGGAAATGTAAGAAGTGTGATGGCCTGTGTCCAAAAGGTACAGTTGAGACTGCTGGTCAGGATCGGGAACAAGATGGGGGGGTTTTTTAAGAGGAAAAATTGTTTGTCTGCTTTTTTTTTTCTAGTTTGACAAACACATTAGTCTTGTTGTAACTGCATTTACAACTGTATTCTAATGTCATTTAACAGATATAATAAAAACTATGTGGAAGGCACAAAACGACTGTCTTTTAGTGATCTGTCCATCCATGGTATTGCACGTCAACTATTGTAGCTAAGCTTTTCCAATAATACAGTCAACATATAGCCATGATATGTTGTATTTCAATATATATATATATATATATATATATATATATATTTTTTTTTTTTTTTTTTTTTTTTAAACAGTATCGTTCAGAGGTTTGGGGTTCTTTTAATGAAAGAAGTATCTTATGCTTATGCATTTATTTAAAAAAAAAAAAAATAATAATTATCATTATCAGTTTTTTAATACAGTTGTACAGTTTAATGTTTTTGTGGAAACGGTGCATTTTGTTCAGGATTCTTTGATGAATACAAATGTCATGAAAGTTTATGAGAACAGCATTTATTTAAAATATAAATATTTTGTAATATTATAAATGTCAATGTTAATCAATTTAATATGGCATTGCTAAATACAAGTTTTATTCTGGCTCAACATATTTCATTATTTAATTTCTTTCAATAAAATGTCACCCCAACCATTCAAACTTTTGATAGGGATAGTTGAGAGACACAAATCGTAGTTTTGTAAAGACATTCATACACACAGTAAGCATAATTTAGGTCCTTCATATCCAAATATTTTTTTACCAGTTTTTACTGGTAGCATAAGTACTGCATTTATTTTTGCCTTCAGGGCTTGTTCTTCACCTAAGAAAGGAGTTGTAGTTAATTTTTAATGTCTGTGCTAACAACCCCTTAGTTTGCAATGGGCTTGGAATGGGGCCTTTGACCAATGTCCTGTCGATCAATGCCACCAACATCGACTCCTTTGAGAACTGCACAAAAATCAGCGGAGATGTTGCAATCCTCATTACAACATTTCAGGGGTGAGAATGATATTTTACACTCTCTGATAACATAGAATGGACTGCACAATGCTGAGTGCCGGTGTATGTTGCTTAAAGACAATCATCCTTCAAACATTTGTGGTTAAACTAAATCTCATTAGAGTATTAGACTGTTAGTTTGGGGATTGAGCTAGTAGAACAAGTTGACATGTAGTTGCAAAGTTACTTATAGTCAGTAGAATCTCAGTAAGGGAGCATCAAAATAAAGCTTCAGCAGATATTAAGCAGACAGTCTACTAATACTAACTAAATACTAATACTCTAATGACTGGTATTTGACAGGTAGTTGCAAAGTTACTTATAGCCAGAGTTGGGTATCGTTTGAATATTAACGAGAGGTTACGGATTCTTATTGATTCTCATTTCGATTAAAATGACAAAATTATTCAGTCAAGATCAGTGAGTGATTTTCTTTTGTTCTTTGACATTAATGGCACAGACAGCAGCAGGAATATTAGGCTGCTGTCACTTTAAGAGCTGCACGGATCCATTCTGCTGATACAATATACTGTTTTCTTTCTCAACCGTTGATGTTCACAAAAGACAAAACCGACGAGGATATTTTAACATAAATTTTGTGTGTATTTTTCTGTTCAAGCGAAAGAAGATGGAAAATAGAATTCGGTATTCGCGCACTGTATGAGAGGCGGGGTACTTGCGCTTTGGATGCGTAACAGCGCACAAGTGCTTTAAAGGTTGGGTAGGTAAGAATTGTCTAATGAACTTTTTTTCAAATTGGCTTAAACTGTCTTTATATACCAATACATAATTAAAATGTAAGTACTTTGAAAAAGAGAGTATAAAAATTGAGTGACTATAGTGTATTTAATCTTCAAAAAACACAGCTTATTAATTCCTACCGGGACGAAACAAGTGATTGGCTTGCGCAACTGTCACTCTCCGTCGCCATGACTACCGCCGCTATTACTGGCTCTGCCCACGTGCGCGCAGTTCCTCACCCGTTTTTAGGTGGGACTGGATGGAATTAATGAGCTGTGTTGATTGAAGATTAAATACACTAGAGTCACTCAGTTTTTCATACTCTCTATTTCAGAGTACTTGCATTTTAATTATGTATTGGTATATAAAGACAGTTTAAACAAATTTGAATAAACGTTTTTTTTAGACAATTCTGACCTACCCTACCTTTAATGAGTTTCTTTCACGTCTTCTAGCGCTTGAATGGTTTGAAATCACATTAAAAGGTGCACACAGGACACGATAAGTGGAATCGAAAAGTGTCTTATTGAATCCCCGGTTCTTGGAAACTTGGTACCGGTTCCCAATACCAACCCTACTTATACTCAGTAAAATGTCTGTTGAGGACCATCAGACAGTCTACTAATATTCTAATGATATTTAGTTGACATTTATTTGCAAAGTTTTATTTAGTAGAATGTCTAAAGTAGAAATCGAAATAATGTTACCATATTTTTTTTTTGCCATTTGCTTAGCATTGTGTGATTGAGGCAAATTTTCAACAAACTCTTTAGGATTTGACTGTTATTTGGTTTTTGATTACCAGAAAGACATTCATTTTTTGTATTTATTTTTTATTGCAGTGACCCGCATACTAATACTGCAGGACTGGACCCAGTCAAGCTCAACGTGTTCAGAACTGTAAAAGAAATCACTGGTGAGAATGCAGTGGTTTTTAATATTGGACATGTATGATGGTTGAAATGGTGTATCATGAAGGGGACCTTTAGTGTTCATAAAACTTCCTCTTCTCCCAACTCGAAGGCTACCTGGTGATTCAGCAGTGGCCGGAAAACATGTCATCCCTCAGCGCCTTTGAAAACCTTGAGGTCATCCTTGGACGGACAAAAAAGCAGTAAGTCAATAAAAAATACTGCGGTCTCAAACGAGGATTTCGCACCGGGTAGTTCTAGGAACTTAGTTGTAGGAACTA
This sequence comes from Phoxinus dragarum, assembly GCA_033366665.1. NCBI lineage: Eukaryota > Metazoa > Chordata > Actinopteri > Cypriniformes > Leuciscidae > Phoxinus > Phoxinus dragarum. Next base: position 10,636 of record JARPMJ010009127.1, on the reverse strand, counting down.
GCCACCAGTGTATGTGGTTCCCTCCCTGAGAAGTAAAAGTTCTGCCATGGCCTTTTTCCTGGTTGCATTCGCACCGCCGGTAGAAACTCTGAAGCGACGTGAGTTGCGCTCGTTGTTGTGACTTTTTATTTTGACGGCGCTGTGAACGCTTGAGCCTGAGCATACAGCGCTCACGTTCTCCGTCTTCATTAGTTTACGATCTGTCGAACAGTCCTGTCTAATACGTTATTACCCAAAGAAAGTAGACAGTATATGAAAAGGTATTAGCGTTTGCCGTGTGGTTGATGTCGCTAGCTGAGCAGAAATACATAATCATGTTTCACTTGGTCACTTGCATTGGATTTTCTCCTTTTCGTAAAGGTTGAGAGGTCCATGTTTTCCATGTTCGTGGAGTTAGTTTGTGGAGTAAATATATAAGCTATAATCTGTTTGTTTACACGGCTTTTAAAAAAAAATGGCGGTTGCTGGTGATTCACTTGCCTTCGGCCAATCAGTGTACACTAACGTTTCAGTGTACCTAACATCAGGTAGTTCCTAATGTGCTGGGTTTGACCTTACTCTGAAGTAGGAGTTTAGTTCCCCCAAAAGGCGTTCCTAAAACTAAAATCGTTCCCAGTTCCTGTGGTGCGAACACGGCAAAAAGCGGATACTTGCGCCATTAGTTCTAGGAACTATTAAAAGGCTCCTCTGGTGCGAAAGCCCTTAAATACGTTGGCAGTCTCAGATAATTTTGACGGATTATGACAAATTACAAATTAGCCAGCTGCTCCTAAATGAATCACTTTGTTGAGTCTGTTTTGCATATACAGAACCTCCATCTTTCTCTCCTGCTCCCACAGAGGTACATTCAGCTTGGCTGTCACCCAAACTAAAATCACACATTTGGGCCTGCGGTCCCTGAGGGAGATCAGTGACGGTGACGTGATTATCCATATGAATAAGAATCTCTGCTACACCAGCCCTTACCAGTGGAAACGCCTCTTCAAATCTACACACCAGACTGACAGAATGTTAGGATATGCGGACGCTGCCATCTGCGGTAAATTAATTATCACAATAACACATGTCAAAGAATTTGAACAGTTTAGTTCACCCCAAAAAATGACAATTCTGTTGAAAGTTTACTCACCCGTGTGTCACTCCAAGTGTCTTTTTCAGTGAAGCACAAAATGTGAATTTTTAAAGAATCTTCACACACTCCTTTTCCCAAATGCTGTTCATGCTGATCAACAGCATCTGGGGCCTCATTTATAAAACTGTGCGTAGGAACCTTACTAAAAGTGTACGTACGCACAAAAAAATATCAGATTTATAAAACCGTGCGTACGCACACCTGCACGCAATTTTCACTTTATAAATCACAGCCTAACTGATAATTTGCGCACGCAAAAAAAAAAAAAATTTACCGCCCTTTCTCCACCCACATTCAACCATATATAGACAATGCAAATTACCTCATTAGCCATGCATATATTAAAGGAGCAAGGAAATTTGTGTTTTTTAAAACATAATGAGTGATAGGCCTACATCCATTTAAGAATGGAAGTGAAAGAAATTAAATGTACGTACTTTCAGCATATAGTTCCTTTTATGTCTTTAAACTAAACATGGATGTATCTTTAGGACCCATAATGGTGATTTAATGTTATTAAGTTGGCTTGAGAAAGTTCTTCAAACTCTCTTCAAACTTCTTCAAACTCTCTGGTCCAGCTTTCTCAAGCCATCTTAAAGTTTGTCTCAACAAGTTTGTAGTTTCTAGTTTGTATTTTTTGTTGTAACCGGGACCTATGAGCAACTTGTAAATATTGTAAATATTAAAATATGTCAAACTTAATTTTGCCATTTTGCAAAGGGTTAATTCCCTTTATCCGCAGTCAGTTCCTCAACTCACCATCAGTGTCGCCAAACTGCTTTGTCTTCAAAATGTGCGTACGCATGGGTCAGAGTTTGCGTGGAGGTGCGCATATTTTCACGTCAAGTTTTTCTTTATAAATCCCACCTTTTGCGCAGGAACTGGCGTACGCATGTTTTCAGCCCCGTTTTGTGCGTACGCAAGCTTTATAAATGAGGCCCCTGGTCAAGCTCAAAAAAGCACACGTAACATAAAAGTAGTCAGATCGACTTCTGCACTTTATTGCAAGTCTTCCCTTGTGAAAAACAAGTGCACTTAATTGTTTTGATAATACAGAATTAACAAAAAATGTGCTTACAATCAAATAATTAATTATGCTATTGATTGAAATTGCCATGAATTTCAAAGGCCCAACTATAAATAAAGGACATGGAAATGGGCTGAATAGAAAATGTTGTATTCATATTAGCCAAACCCTTGTGAAAAAGAAGTGCCCTTCATTGTATTAAATATGCACTTGTAGTGGAATGGAAAATAGCTGTGTGAAGATTCTTCAAAATGTCTCCTACATTCAGGAGAGTCAAAGAGTAAATAATACCAGAATTCTCTCTTTTGGGTGAGAGCTATTCCTTCAGATTCAAGCATCCATTTATAATGGAGAGTTTTACATTGTTGCTTTTTCAGACCTTTAAGAGTTGATTTAAAACAATGTGCTCTGTATATCTTTGGCCTGATAACTTATCTAAATGTGTGTGTTACAGCGAATCAGAGCAGCACGTGCGATGAGATGTGCACGACTGATGGCTGCTGGGGTCCTGGTCCCACTATGTGCTTCATCTGTAAGCATTACAGCCGTGGAAAACACTGTGTTGCTTCCTGTAACCTACTGGCTGGGTGAGTGAGACTAATGGCGCTTTTCCACTGCATGGTACGGTACGGGACGGCACGCTTTGGCGCTTTTCCACTGCATGGTGCGGTACGGCTCGGTTCGGTACGGCTCACTTATGGCGCATTTCCACTGCATGGTACGGTACGGTACGGCTCGCTTCAGCTCGCTTTAAATGGTACCACCTCTGTTGAGGTTCCAAGCGTACCGTACCGATACTAAACGTGACGTGAAAACATTGCAGATCCCTGATTGGTCAGACAGAATCGTCACTTCAGCGTCATTGTATTTGCGACACGAGACACTAAACCCGCTAGATTTAAATAGCCAGACAACAGCCAACGCAGTAGCACCTGTTTTTAGAGTATTTACTTGACAAAAAAAAGTAAAAAACAAACAAACAAGAAATGGCTGAATCGTGGTCAGTGGACGAGGTGCAGACGTTCCTCTCGTTGGTTGCCGAGGAGCGGAAGTAGCACAGCTCTTAGCCGCACACGGCTACCACCGGACCTACAATAACGATCAGTCCCACCCACTTTGAAGCGGGTACTAACTGCAGTGGAAAAGCAACCGAGCTAAAGCGAACCGAACCGTGCCGTACCGAGTCAAGTCGTACCACGCAGTGGAAAAGCAAAGCGAGCCGAACCGTTCCGCGCTGACTCGAACCGTACCGAGCCGAACCGAGCCGTACCATGCAGTGGAAAAGCGCCATATTATGCCTTCTCAGTTGATCCATGTTCAAATCACAACTCTACAAGTGGCCAATTCTCTTAAAATCCCCCTGTAGTCAATCATTTTATCCCTTAAAACTCATCTTTGATCACCAAAATTACATATTTAAATGTTTTTTCCTCAAAAAATGTTTTGTTGCATGCCTTAAAATAGCTTGGATGTAAATCTACACCCTTGCCTCATTTAGTGTATGTGGTTCTATGAATATTATTAAATTATCCCTGCCTCCACTCACTCAGAGCAGCGCAGAGATCCACTCGTTGACGATCGCACGTTGACCTGATTGGTTACAAGGTAGTTTGTGACGTCAGAAACACCAGCGATTTCAAACCGCGTTTTTGAGACTCTTTGGATCACTGCAGTTTTAAGGAGACAATACTCAGCAATGGTGTTGACTTATGATTTTGCACATAGTTTGTCTGAAAGAATATTAACAACACCACATAGACATATAATATAAACAACATTAACAGCTTGATTTTCACCACAGAGGGGACTTTAATGCAAACATAAAAATGAAAATTGTGATGCTTACTTTCTTACTGATTACTTTCCTCCTTCTGCAGAACACAAAGAAAGATTTTAATAGAAATATTTAGACTCTGGTGGTCCATACAATGCAAGTGAATAGTGACCGAAAATTTGAAGGTCCAAAAAAAACATAATGGCTATGGAAGTAAAATAATGGCAAATGTTTTTGAAATTAAAAAGCCTGTTGAATTGCACTACTTGAAAAAAATATGCACTGCATTAACCATGCTTGCATTTTAATGCATTGTATTTTTAGGGCTTGCATTTTTATTCATTAATAAAAATTAAATAATCCATATTCACCTTTCATATTTCACTTCCAAAATAATCAAACTGTTTAAAAATACAACCTATAATATTCAACAGGCAATTTTCGGTCCATTTTATTTCGCTTTACAAATTCGCTTTCACAAATTCAGTGGTTCAAATTCGACAGTAAATTCAACATTGACATCCAGGAACTGCAGGATTTTAAAGTAGTGCAATTCAACAGGCTTTTTTTATTTAAAAAACATTTGGCATTACTTTACTTTCATAAAAGGCAGCATAAAATCATTGTGAATTGTGTGGATGGATAAATGTATCAACTCAAATCAGGATTGATTGATGGATGGATGATCAATTGTGGCCAGCTTTCTTTTTTTCCTTTTTTTTCTTTTTCTATTATTGAGAGGATATTATATTTATTGAGAGGAATGTAGAAATAGGACAGGAAATGTTGGGAGAGTAAGAGGGGGAATATCTGAAAAATTATTTAGTGTATTTGAACTTTTGGTGTTAAGTGATTATTTGGTTATTTCAATGATTTTTTTGAACGCATTTTTGTCTACATAGTGAGCCACGTGAATATGAGGTCAACAAAACATGTGTTGAATGCGACCCTGAATGTCTGCACATGAATGAAACTCTGACCTGCACGGGCCCTGTAAGTATCAAACCAAACCTACAGCACCGCATGTTCTGCTAGATGCCAGTAAACAAGTGTTTTATTCTTCTATTTGAAATAGCTGATGGCGGCACACCAGTCACTCAAGCCAATGTTTTTTGTCCCAGTAGTGTCCTGGAGACACATCATTAAATTCACATCACTAGAAGACTGTGGAAAAGTTGCTTGTTGCCATCTAATTTCCAACTTTTGTCCAGGGACCCGACACATGTACAGTCTGTGCTAACTACAAAGATGGGCCGCACTGTGTCCCACGCTGCCCACAAGGCGTACCGGGAGAGAAAGACGTTCTCATTTGGAAATATGCTGACGCGATGCACGTGTGCCAGTCCTGTCATGAGAACTGCACCCAGGGGTGAGAGAGGCTTCATATACGATGCTTTCATTTAAATGTAATGACACGAAACGGTCATTTGTGCAATTGAACCAGGTTCATCAGGGACTGCAGCGTGTACTAGTTGTGATATGTTGGGTTTTATGTTTTGCTTCGCAGATGTATCGGGCCTGATCTGAAAGACTGCAAAGATTTCAAAAGGTGAGATGTAAATCTGTGCTACAATGCTTTGTGCTTCTTGGGATATTCCAGAAATGTGATGTATACAACAGCATTTTATCCGGTTACACTTTATTTCGATGGTCCACTTTAGACATTCTACTAACTATATGTAACTTTGCAACTACATGTCAACTGACTTAAAGGATAATTCCGGTATTTAACACCTTGAGTCTATATTGTAGTTTGTTTTGGATGAACAATAGTGGTGGACAACATTTTTTTGACAATGGTTCCTCTCTCAAGTTTTTGACTATAATAGAATTGGCCATGGACCCATTTAACATTGGAGTCAATGGGCATGTCCGAAAGTGTCATTAAAACAGCCAATAATGTTCGTTTACAAAACTGTTAAACTCACCGAGTGGTTAGTGGTGTTCGTTGATGATTATAAACAATATATCGTCGCAATATATGATTCCAATACGTTTATTTTGCTATAGTGGAACTATTTTTTCAGACACTTCCGCTCAATATTTGAATCTGAAGCGTTAGCACACTCCCGACCACTTGATGGCGATAACGTCAAATCAGAAACGTACACATAATTCATGGAATTGTGAAATAATAATTATTAAATTAAACAATAAAAACAACAACATGCCCATGAAAACCTGCCCAATTCTGAGGGGGGTGATTTTACGGCAAGGGTCTAACTTATCATTCATTATTTCAAATAAAAACAGTTTTTACTAAATTAATTTCTATGAATGAATTTACTCTTAAAATAGACATAGTAAATCATTATTATCCAATGACCAAACTGTTCAAATGGAATAAATGTTGATGTTCTAATAAGAGCGCAACCACTCAATAAATGTGTTACGATTTAGTATATATGGTATGAGGGGACCTTCACCTGTAATCTTCAACTACATGCAAAAGGTTTGTTACTCAACAATGTTCCTTTGGTGCGTAGTTCGGGTTTGCCCATGATTGCCGCCGGTGTGGTTGGAGGTCTGCTGGCGATTGTAATCCTGGCTCTAGGAGTGGCTGTTCTTTTCCGCAGACGCCACATCAGAAGGAAGAGAACCCTGCGACGACTCCTGCAAGAAAGAGAGGTCAGACTGCAAGACAACCAGGATATAAATATTCTTCTGAATATCTACTGTTAAACATCCAAACACTCAACAGAAACAAGAGAGTTGGCAGAGTGTGATGTCTGCGGGAAAGAGTTGAATGATTTATAGCTTCGGAATAGAGTCAGATGTAGTAACTTCAGACAAGCTGAACGAGTGTGAGATCAATGCAATAAAGCCGGTTTGGAGCTGTAATGTCAACAGTCCAGTACGAAAGCTGAGGGAAATCAGTCATTGAGGCAATAGTGCTCATGAAAACAGGCAGATCCGTGTCACCCCGTGCTCGGTGGAGGACAGGATGTGTGTTTGAGTGTGAAGGGGAGGTTTCCTGACTCTATTTGTCTCTACAGCTAGTGGAGCCTCTGACCCCCAGCGGCGAAGCCCCCAACTGCAGAAATGTTATGTGTCAGGTCGGCCCTTATACAATAGACAGTATTGTTTTGAAGCAGGAGACTGAGACGGATCCATGTGCAACGTTTTATTAATGGTAAGGTGAAGGTAAAGGGTTAAAGGGATATGAGGGCAGGGTAGCTGGTTCAGTCCCGTTCTCGGTGGTCAGGCAGGCTTAGTTCAGGGCTGGCAGCGCGAATCGAAGTCGGGTCACAGGCAGGGGTTCACTTGGCAGGCTGCACAGAATCAGAGTCGTTAGGGCAAGCAGGGGTTTCAGAAATCAAAGATAGGTTATATAAATTATCCAAAGAATGCTCAGTCATGCAACACAGTAGTGGAACAATACTTCGCAAGGAACACTGAGCCAACGAGCCAGATATACGCTAGAGCTCAGCGTTCATTGCGAACAGGTGCATCGATCATCAGCGCACAAATGATGCATACTAGGCCAAGTATGCATACTCAGTATTCAGGGGACGGCGCTCGAGACTGAATAACGGGCATGTCACTGGGCGCCGTAACAGAGCCCTCTCCCTGGGAGCGACTCCTGGCGCGAAAACCCTGACGGCGGCGAGGTCTGCCGCGGGGACGAGGAGCGGGTTTGTCTGGGTGATCATGATGAAATACTTGAACGAGCAAAGGATCCAGAATATCTTTTGAGTCCACCCAGGAGCGTTCTTCAGGACCAAAGTCCTCCCATTCTACAAGATACTGTAAACGCCCGCCACGACGTCTAGAATCCAGCAGATGGCGCACACGGTACACCTCTTCGCCCTCTATCAGGATGGGCTGAGAACGGGAATCCTCAGACTCTACATTACTGACCGTGGAGGATGCAGTGGCTGGCTTCAATAGAGAAACATGATATGTGGGAGCAATGCGGAGCTGACGGGGCAGGGCAAGGCGGAAAGACACTGGGGTAATTTGCCGTATAATCCTGTAGGGACCCATGAATTTAGGGCTGAGTTTCTTGCTGGGCAGATTGAGTCGGAGATCCCGGTTGGATAACCACACCCACTGACCGGGCTGATAGACTGGACCAGCACGGCGGGTGACGATCAGCTTGTCTCTTAGTGCGATTGACGGCACGTAAAAGATGGGTGTGAGCTAGATTCCACGTCTCCTCACTGCGCCTCATCCAGTCATCCACAGCTGGTACATTAGAGGGCTCGCCGGACCAGGGGAACAAAGGTGGCTGATAACCAAGTACGCACTTGAAAGGCGTTAGACCCGTGGAGTGCTTACAAATGGAATTTTGAGCGTATTCAGCCCACATGAGATACCGACTCCAATCCTCCTGGTGGAAATGACAGTAGGATCTCAAGAAACGAATAATCTCCTGATTGAGACGTTCAGCCTGCCCGTTATACTGAGGGTGGTACCCAGATGTGAGGCTGACATTCACTTGAAGCATCCGAAAAAAGGCTGCCCAGACCCGGGAGGTAAACTGTGGTCCGCGATCGGAGACAATGTCATCAGGTAAACCATAGAAACGGAAGACCAGATTACAGAGGTGCTCAGCAGTTTGCAGGGCTGTGGGCAGTTTAGGCAGAGGGATAAGACGACAGGCTTTTGAGAAGCGATCGACAACAGTAAGGATTGTTGTATGTCCGTCAGAAGGAGGGAGATCAGTAATGAAATCAACGGCTATGTGTGACCATGGGCGTTGGGGGGTACCGGTAGAGGCTGTAGAAGACCTGCAGGAAGGAGCCGTGAAGATTTCTGGGTATTGCAGTTCTGGCATTGCTGAACGAAGTTAGTCGTGTCTTGAGGCAGTGTGGGCCACCAGTAACGGTTCCGGAGAATGTGAATTGTAGCAGTGATGCCAGGATGACCAGAGCTAGGCAGCGCATGGACGTGTTTAAGCACCTTCTCCCGGAGCGCTTCGGGCACGAACATTTTTCCTGGAGGACAGTCAGGCGGAGGTTCGGAGTTAGTGTTGGCTTGTTCTAATTCAGTCTCAATATCCCACTGGATGGGACCGAGGACCAGGTCAGGACGGAGAATGTTTTCGGGAGTCTGACTGGTGAGTTCAGAGTCGTACTGACGAGACAGGGAGTCAGCTTTCGTGTTTTTTGATCCAGGGCGATACGTCACAGTAAACTGGAAACGAGAAAAGAACAAAGACCACCGGGCTTGGCGCGGGTTCAATCTCTTGGCAGTTCGCAGATATTCAAGATTTTTGTGGTCGGTAAACACAGTAAATGGATGAGAGGACCCCTCGAGCCAGTGCCGCCACTCTTCAAATGCGGATTTCATGGCCAGTAACTCACGGTCTCCGACGTCGTAATTCCGTTCTGCAGAGTTCAGTTTTCTTGAGTAGAATGCGCACGGATGCAATTTAGCGGGATTTCCTTGGCGCTGAGAGAGAACGGCGCCCAAGCCTGTACTGGAAGCATCAACTTCTACGATGAAGGGCAACTCTGGATTGGGGGTGACGTAAGATCGGGGCAGTAGTGAAGCGGAATTTGAGCTGATTGAAAGCTTGAGATGCGCTCTCAGTCCAGGGGAGGCGAGTGGTACCTTTGCGCACCAGAGCAGTCAGGGGAGCCGCGACAGAACTGAAGCCTCGGATGAACCGCCGATAAAAGTTTGCGAAGCCCAGGAAGCGTTGTAGCTCTTTGAGAGTGGTAGGCTGGGGCCAATCTATCACTGCTCTGACCTTTCCATCATCCATTGCCACGCCCTCAGGACTGATGACGTAACCCAGGAATGAAGTGGATGTCTGGTGGAACTCGCACTTTTCAAACTTGGCGTAAAGTTGATTTTGTATGAGTTTTTGAAGCACGGCCCGTACGTGCTGAACATGGTCCGACAAAGTGTCCTGAGTACACAAGTATGTCGTCGATGTAAACAATTACATAGCGCTGAAGCATGTCTCGGAATACGTCATTCATGAATGACTGGAAAACAGCTGGACAGTTGGACAGGCCGAACGGCATTACCAAATATTCGTAGTGGCCGGTGCTTGTGGAAAACGCTGTCTTCCATTCATCTCCCTCACGGATACGAACCAAGTTATAAGCTGAGCGCAGATCCAGTTTCGTGAAATACTTTGCTGTGCGGAGGAGCTCGAGTGCCGCGGGAACTAACGGCAGAGGATAGCGGAATTTCACAGTGCAGTCGTTAAGGGCTCTGTAATCTATACATGGGCGTAGACCTCCATCCTTTTTCTTAACGAAGAAAAATCCAGCTGATACAGGAGAGGTGGAAGAACGAATGAAACCCTTGGCCAACTCTTCTCGGATGTAATTCTCCATGGCTTCCGTCTCGGGCTGCGAAAGGGGGAAAATGCGTCCCCTGGGAGGCGTGGACCCGGGCATGAGTTCAATGGCACAGTCGTACTCTCGATGTGGAGGTAACTGGGTGGCTTTAACTTTGCTGAACGCTTCCTGCAGATCGCTGTACTCCGTAGGGAGACTAGAAAGAGCGGCGCGTTCACTGAGTGCTGAGATGCTTCGGACGGACAATGGTTTCACTTGGCTTAAACACTTGAAAAAGCAATTTTCACCCCAGCGAACGATCTGTCCCGTGGACCATTGCAGGTGAGGATTATGTTTCCTTAGCCAGGGAAGACCTAGTATGACAGGAGTATGTGGGGCTTAAAGAACGTAAAACTGAATATTTTCACAGTGCAGAAGTCCGGTGCGCATTCGCAGTTTCCTGC
>JARPMJ010009126.1:27500-29404 GCA_033366665.1 Phoxinus dragarum | reverse complement strand
TTCAACCTAAATTTGGGTAAAATATGGACAAACCCAGCCGTTGGGTTCCATTTTATATTAAATAATTTAACCCAACGGTTGGGTTCATCTATATTTGACCCAAATTTGGGTTAAAACAACCCTGCATTTTTTAGAGTTAATGTTAGTATGTGTTAGTTTATGTTAGTATTCTGCTGTTCTTAAGTTAAATCAAATTAATATAGTGATCTTACTATTAAATATTAAGTATAACATCAGTAAACATTCTAGACTATATAACTGAAATTTACATATTAAACCAACTTAATATTTATTACATAATTTACTCAGGAAGAGTTTGCTTTCTTTCAGCTCATTACTTACTTAACATCTTACGTTTGCTTTGCATTGGTAAACTTGTGGTTGTTCTAATGTTGATGACGCAAACACACTGAAGTTTGAAGTTTGCCAGAACTACCATGTGAAAAGAAGAAGTGAACAACTCGAGGATGAAATCCATGAAATCAAAAATATCTGTCAAAAATAATATGCACCGGAAACAAAGCATGAAAGTGCCGAGATTGAATTTCAGAGAGCATTTACCCTCCCAGTGTGTGTGTGTGTGTGTGTGTGTGTGTGTGTGTGTGTGTGTGTGTGTGTGTGTGTGTGTGTGTGTGCGTGCGAGCGTGAGTGAGTGTGTGTGAGTGAGCGTGAGTGTGTGTGTGTGTGTGAGTGTGTGTGAGTGAGCGTGAGTCTGTGTGTGTGTGTGTGTGCGTGAGTGAGTGAGTGTGTGTGAGTAAGCGTGAGTGTGTGTGTGTGTGAGCGTGCGTGAGTGTGTGTGAGTGAGCGTGAGTATGTGTGTGTGTGTGTGTGTGCATGTGTGTGTGTGTGTGAGAGAGCGTGCGTCAGTGTGTGCGAGTGTGCGTGTGTGTGTGAGAGCGTGTCTGTGTGTGTAAGTGTGTGTGTGTGTGTGTGTCAGCGTGTGTGTGTGTGTGTGCGTCAGTGTGTGTGTGTGTGTGTGTGTGTGTGCGTCAGTGTGTGTGTGTGTGCGTCAATGTGTGTGTGCGTCAGTGTGTGTGTGTGTGTGTGTGTGTGCGTCAGTGTGTATGCATGCGACAGTGTGTGTGTGTGTGTGCGTCAGTGTGTGTGTGTGTGTGTGTTTGTGTGCGTCAGTGTGTGTGCGACAGTGTGTGTGTGTGTGTGTGTGTGTGTGTGTGTGTGTGTGTGTGTGTGTGTGTGTGTGTGACCCGCTTCAGGTCACCGGCTGGTAGTTTGTAACATGAAAAGCATCAGTGAGACAGAGGTAAATCCCTGTCAGACGTGATCTATGCTGGCATCACAGAGTTATGACACTGAAGGATTCGCACCTGCTTCATGCATGCATTGAGGTCAGTGTAAACAATAACACAGATGATTCAGACCCCGAACAATGCTTTGTGCGTATGGAAAACAGATCATACACACAAGGAATATGTCAGGGTTTGAGAGAGACGTTTCAATTTAGTCAACTAAACCCTCCGATACGTCTCGTTCTCCCGGCGATTCTGCATCTGCAAACGCACAAATTGTTTTAATCAAAATGCAGTATATTATGCTCAGCTGCACAGACGAACTGGCACGAAAACGTTGGAATAAAAAGCCGGGGTTATTATCAGTGCATTCCAGAGAGAGAGGCCATTGGCAGATCACCAGGCAACAGCATCAGCGTGAGAGCGGGAACAGTGGGAGTGAGAGACCAGCAGCTGTGTGTGTGTGTGTGTGTGTGTGTGTGTGTGTGTGTGTGTGTGTGCGTGCGTGCGTGCGTGCGTGTATATGTGTGTGTGTGTGTGTGTGTGTGTGTGTGTGTGTGTGTGTGTGTGCGTGCGTGCGTGCGTGCGTGCGTGTATATGTGTGTGTGTGTGTGTGTGTGTGTGTGTGTCTGTTTACAACGCTGAAGAACGACAGTA
>JARPMJ010009126.1:0-22500 GCA_033366665.1 Phoxinus dragarum | reverse complement strand
CATTTTATCAAACTTTTATAAAGCAGCAAATAAAGTGTCGGATAGAAGTAGGCAAAAGTCGCTGCAGTGTGCGTTCGAAGGCTATATTCAAGACATACCGGAGAAACGCAAGCAACAACAAGGCATCCAAATAGAGGCAAAATCATAACGGTCACAGTTAAAACTTGAACCACCGCATATCCTAATGGAGACGGAGGCTGGGACTCACAATATCAAGAGCAACACTGTTCATGCAGAGCTATAGGTCTCTATACACGTCTATAATCGTTATTACAAAGCAAACGGACTACGCGAGGATAAAGTTGTATTTATTAGCAGCGTGTGCTAGCGTATCAACAATTAGGGTAGAGAACCTAAAATAACCTAAAACTGTCTAACTAGTATAACTTCACAGTAAGGTTAACACAAAAGTGTGTTGTTGATCTTGAGGGGTTTCGCTGACTGAGGACGTCCACACAGTTCAATCCAAAGACGACACTTGTCAGGATTTGAAAAAAAACGGACACCCCCCTCCAACCTCTCTGGGAAACGCGTATCTGTGTTACAGGCACAACGGTTAACCATATTTTTGATAAAACTATGACGGTAATAGCCTGCCGAGACCAAACATATGAGACGCCTGTGTTAAAGTCAATGGAGAGCTGTGGAAAAGTGTCGGACCGCTGTGGAGCTCGTTCTTGGCTGCGCTGTGATTGGTCAATCTACATTCTAGGGTGTGGCTTAGCCAAAGGCGAATTATGTATTTGAGTTTATTTGCTGCCCATTTGGTCTCATGCAGAGTTTGAAACCTCCTCAACACATCTGAGGAATAGGATACTTAACCAAAGACCTCCAAAATCTTCTCCAAGTAAACTCTCTGGTATCTATGAGAAACTTTGTGAGAAAGTCCTTTGTGACGTTTCTTAAATAAATAAAGACCATTTGTTTTCTCTTCTTCTTTTAGCACCAATTATTATTTGAAAGCCAGATATACATCCATCATCTAGCTGACTCAAATTACATGTTTATATGATCTTCCGAAGTTCACAAACTTATAACAACAACTGGCTTTGCATTTCCAGAACCACTCCACACTGAACAGTCCCAAAACTATTGAAGCTTTACATCGCACAATTCTTAATATAAAGTCTCAAATGCGAGTTATAAAGTCAGAATTGCGAGATATAAAGTCGAAATTGTGAGATATAAAGTCGCAATCCCGACTTTTTTCCCCTCGCAATTGCGAGTTAGTCGCAATTCTGACTTCATAACATGCAATTGGGTGATATAAAGTCAGAATTGCATGATATAAACTCGCAATATAGTGTTATAATTATAAATTGAGACTTTTTATCTCACAATTGCGAGTTATATAGGCATAATTACATGATATAAAGTGACAATTGCATGATATAAAGTCACAATATCATGTTATAAACTCACAATTGCAAGAAATAAACTCGCAATTTTGACTTTTTTTCTCAAGAACTCGCATTAGCAAGAAAAAAAGTCAGAATTGCGAAAAATAAACTCGCAATTGTGAAAAAAAGTTTCATTGTTGTGAAAAAAAGCTCCAAATTGTGAGTTTATTTCTCGCAATTGTGAGTTTATAACATGATATTGTGACTTTATATCACGCAATTATGACTTTATAACTCGCAATTGTGAGATAAAAAGTCTCAATAATCTTTCAAAATGTTTTTTCTGTGGCTGGAACAAGCTTACAAAACACCAGCACCAGCAAAATACCAGCACTTATGTGACAATTATCACAAGCAACACTCTCCTCAAACCACGCCGTGTGTGTAACCACTGGCGCAAGAATCGAGTGAACCTCATTAGCACCTCCAGACGAGTGTGTGTGTGTGAGACTCACGCTGCTGAAGCTGGGAATGAGGCTGAGTGTGGATCCGCTGTCCAGAGGGAAGGGGAAGAAGTGCTTCATGCCCAGAGAGGCTGGCACAGTGGGCAGAGAAGCTCGAACCAGCGCTGGCACCAGTCCGCTCTGACCTGAGGAGGAACAGAAGAGACAGGAGTCACCAAACACACTCGCTCATTATTATGAGAGGATGCACATGTGCAGCCACTGGAGCGAGAGATTCAGTCATTATTAAATGTATTTGTTTCCTTTAGCCGTTTATTGTAGAAGTGTTGACATCCCTCACATGCGCATGCCAAATTATCCTTTCTCACCATAAGGCAGCTTGATTTATTTAGTTGTGAGCTCTATGGGAAGCCAAACACACAACATGAACCATGCAATGCTATCCGAAACTGTTGTGCAAGTAAATTGGCTATCTGGAGGAAAGACTTTTGGTGTAACGTCTTCCTTTAAAATATAATGTCATTTAATATGCTCTTCAACAACTTTCCTCTTTGGATGACGTCAATCCCTTTAACTTGTCAACTTCTTCCCTGAAATGCACTTAAATTGCACACTATAATTCAATTCAAAATAAAAATGGGGGAAAACGATCTAAACTAAAAACACATTCTCGAAAACTGACTAGAATGAAATAAAAATGACAATAAATGTATTTAGCTTGTTTTTGATACATGCCATATTATAAAACTTGCCTACATTAAACATGAAAATGCAGCAAAAAAAAATCCTAAAACTAAAGTAAAATTAAACTTAAAGGAGAACTCCGGTCAATTTTAACATTGAGCTCAATTTTTTGTAAATTTGGAGTGCTGTCAATACAGAGAACAACGACAAAAATCGGTGTTGCCTACACTGTTTTATCCTATTTTTAAAATTTGCACCCTATTGACTTGAATGGGGCAAGTTTTAAACCTGCTTTTATCCTCTTAACATATTTGATGTGTCATACAAGTGCCCAGCCATGTTGAGTGATTCCTTAAGAGTGAACACGAGTGAATCTGACTGCAGTAGATGTGAAAGATATGAATAAAAATGATGTTATATCAGCCAGCGCAAATACCTGTATTTAGTTCCTGTTTTCGGTAGAAGTCCAAAGTAGTCGATTGTCGAGTTCACGCGCGTGATCATAGCAACTAAACCTATGCGCGTGAACTCGACAATCGACTACTTTGGACTTCTACCGAAAACAGGAACTAAATACAGGTATTTGCGCTGGCTGATATAACATCATTTTTATTCATATCTTTCACATCTACTGCAGTCAGATTCACTCGTGTTCACTCTTAAGGAATCACTCAACATGGCTGGGCACTTGTAATGACACATCAAGGATGATAAGACTAAGAACTGGTTAAGTTTAAAACTTGCCCCATTCAAGTCAATAGGGTGTAAATTTTAAAAAGAGGATAACACGGTGTAGGCAACACCGATTTTTGTCGTTGTTCTCTGTATTGACAGCACTCCAAATTTACTAAAAATTGAGCTCAATGTTAAAATTGACCGGAGTTCTCCTTTAAGACAAAACTAAATAGATAAAAAATGATAATGACCCGGCCAAAGACTGAACATGATCAGTACCGGCAAACTGAATACTGAATCAATTTTTGGCTATGCCTAAAATTTGATTGACGGACAGGAATGTTGTTCTGTTGATGCAGGAACACGGCCTATTGGAGAAATCACAGCGAACACAGAATTCATGAGTTCAAGTCAAGCATGACATGATGATTCAGAACATTTCTTTGCCACACGCAGTGCAATCTCTGCTGAGGATCTGCACAATACCGCCAATGACTTTTTACCCATTACTAAAACTATCTGCCATATTCACTCTCCCGGTGCTATAAATACCCGAGCAATATACTTGTCAAACTGAGACTCTTGATTGGCTGTTATCTGTATTAGCTGTAGAGACAAACTATAGGCCAAGTGGGAAAGACAGAAACCAGTGGCGGAAAACAAAAGTAGATGGCTTGTTTTATTACAGAACGAGTGTTTGCGTGGGTGGCGTTGGAAAGGCAGATTTTTACAGCACATCCCATTAACGCAGCAGAAAAAGAAACCGTGTTCTGCCTCCAAACGGAGACAAAAGCCAGAGAAGAAAGACAAACAGACCCAAAGCGGTGCAGAAATGTGATGCCAAAGAAAAATGCACCACTCAGGGTTTGATTTATGACTTGTGTTTCTTTTAAGTATCACCTTTGTCTCAGATGTTTCTCCTAAAGAAAATAACATGTTATCTTATCTTGATCTATTCCTGACATGGATAAAGATTCATGTTAATAGCAGCTCAGGTCATTTGGTCAAACGAGGAATGTCTGAGTGCATATTGAAATATCTTACAAATAAGAACAATTTTTTTTCGATCTGTTGTGAAACTCTAGAGGAGACAAAAGAGGTTTTTGTCTCAGGAGAAACATCTAAAAATGCAGGAGAATTAAGACAGTCTTTTTTTTATTGCGGTCTAAGAAAAGCAACAGATAATGAATGATATCTAAAAAAAAAAATCCATAAAACAACTTTTTTTCCATTCTGCTGAAACTCTAGAAATTAGATTACCAAGGTCTTTTTCTCAGGAGAAAGTTGGATACTATAGAGAAAGTCTCTATTTGATCTCTTGTCTGAGAAACTGTGATTATTAAGATCTCAGATATCTTCTGAAACTCAGCTCAACTAACTCAATCTGCTTGCTATCACATCATTCTCTATAGGGCACAGCTGATTGGTTCCTCCTGTACCAGTAGCCAATGAGCTCGCTGCTCAACCTTCAAATAATGCTATTGCTATTATTCAGCATTGGTCAGCATTTGCTATTATTGATGCTGCTATTATTGCTGCTGCTTTCAGTGTTTGCTGCTGCTGTCAGTTATTGCTGCTGTTATTGTTGCTGCTGCAATCAAGTACGAGACTTTCCACTGCCAATAACATACACAATTGGCAGTGGAAAGTCTCGTACTTGATTGCAGCAGCAACAATAACAGCAGCAATAACTGACAGCAGCAGCAATAATAGCAGCAGTAGCAGCAGCAATAACTGACAGCAGCAGCAATAACTGACAGCAGCAGCAATATCTGACAGCAGCAATAACTGATAGCAGCAGCAATAACTGACAGCAGCAGCAATAACTGACAGCAGCAGCAATAACTGACAGCAGCAGCAATAATTGAAAGCAGCAGCAATAATTGAAAGCAGCAGCAATAACTGACAGCAGCAGCAATAACTGACAGCAGCAGCAATAACTGACAGCAGCAGCAATAACTGACAGCAGCAGCAATAACTGACAGCAGCAGCAATAATAGCAGCAATAACTGACAGCAGCAGCAAAAAACTGACAGCAGCAGAAACAATAGCAGCAATAACTGACAGCAGCAGCAATAATAGCAGCAATAACTGACAGCAGCAGCAATAACTGACAGCAGCAGCAACAATAGCAGCAATAACTGACAGCAGCAGCAATAATAGCAGCAATAACTGACAGCAGCAGCAATAATAGCAGCAATAACTGACAGCAGCAATAACTGACAGCAGCAGCAATAACTGACAGCAGCAGCAATAACTGACAGCAGCAGCAATAATATTAGCAATAACTGACAGCAGCAGCAATAATAGCAGCAATAACTGACAGCAGCAATAACTGACAGCAGCAGCAATAACTGACAGCAGCAGCAATAATAGCAGCAATAACTGACAGCAGCAGCAACAATAGCAGCAATAACTGACAGCAGCAGCAATAACTGACAGCAGCAGCAATAATAGCAGCAATAACTGACAGCAGCAGCAATAACTGACAGCAGCAGCAACAATAGCAGCAATAACTGACAGCAGCAGCAATAACTGACAGCAGCAGCAATAATAGCAGCAATAACTGACAGCAGCAGCAATAATAGCAGCAATAACTGACAGCAGCAGCAATAATAGCAGCAATAACTGACAGCAGCAGCAATAACTGACAGCAGCAATAACTGACAGCAGCAATAACTGACAGCAGCAATAACTGACAGCAGCAATAACTGACAGCAGCAGCAATAACTGACAGCAGCAGCAATAATAGCAGCAATAACTGACAGCAGCAGCAACAATAGCAGCAATAACTGACAGCAGCAGCAATAACTGACAGCAGCAGCAATAATAGCAGCAATAACTGACAGCAGCAGCAATAACTGACAGCAGCAGCAACAATAGCAGCAATAACTGACAGCAGCAGCAATAACTGACAGCAGCAGCAATAATAGCAGCAATAACTGACAGCAGCAGCAATAATAGCAGCAATAACTGACAGCAGCAATAACTGACAGCAGCAATAATTAGCAGCATAAGCAAAAACATCATCGTCATCAGCAGCAATAATAGCAGCAATAACTGACAGCAGCAGCAATAATAGCAGCAATAACTGACAGCAACAATAACTGACAGCAGCAATAATTAGCAGCATAAGCAAAAACATCATCATCATCAGCAGCAATAATAGCAGCAGCAGCGTAGCAGATCTATTCCGCCAAGACCAAACATATCAACATTGTCACTCTTGAGAGGTGTCATGACAGAACTAAGGTCTTTTCTCAGGAGAAATTGGGAGACTTCTCCATTTGATCTTATTATTGTCTAGTTATGATACATGTGCTGTTGAATCTCAAATAACCAATCTCATCTGTGTTTTTTCTTTCCTGTGGGAGCTTTAAAATCTCAGCACCAGCTTGACATGGATTACGAAACAAAATGATTCTAATTCCTCTAGTCCTGCATGGCCTGTATGGGATGAGAAATAATAAGAGAATAATAATAAAACAACAACCCCAAATTGTTGCGCCACATGCCTTTGTCGAGGGAGAAGGAAAACGTGCTTGCACTCGCACAAAGCATGTCAATCTCAGACCTCCGTGTCGGCGACTCGACTCTGACATGTCAAACGACATCAGGCTTAAGGAATGCTGTCACGGAGCCAGACACGGAACAAGAAAACAGAATTAAATATGCAAGCAAAAGCGTGGCCTGAGTGACAGCAGGAACTGTGACCGAGCGCTCGCCGCTCTCCCAGCGCTAACCACGAGGGCGTTTTTAGAGCGAAACATCTGGGTTTTATCTCCTCGGGCTTTGAAAAGCTTTACGAGGTTTGATTATTGTGTGAGCACGATGCAAAAACATTCAAAGAGCCTCTTTCTGGAAAAAGGCAAACAAGCAAAACATCAATGCTGGCAGCGTGTCACTCGGGTTTAAGGGAACACGACTTATTAAGTTG
This sequence comes from Phoxinus dragarum, assembly GCA_033366665.1. Taxonomy (NCBI): domain Eukaryota; kingdom Metazoa; phylum Chordata; class Actinopteri; order Cypriniformes; family Leuciscidae; genus Phoxinus; species Phoxinus dragarum. The sequence continues at coordinate 15,400 of JARPMJ010009126.1, read as the reverse complement.
ATGAGAACATTTTGATTGTTACGAGGCCTTTTTGACACTGTGCCTGCAGCGTGAGCGAGTCTTTTACGGCTCTGTTTTCCGTTTCAAAGAACAGTAATGTGGAAAATGTCCAATCTTCTCTGCCCTGCAGTCAGTCAGTCTCTGCGCTGCTTTTAGTGAGTTATATTTTCAGCACCTTCTCTTCGTGGAGACCACCTCGCTCTCAGCGCTGAAATAACCTCTCAGGCTTCTCTACAGAATGGGGTCAAGGGGTCAATGGTTAGTATGGTTCGCTAAGCGTCACATTACCCACAAAGCTGCACTTCTCTCCTCGCCACTTGCCATGTCATCAAATTTCTCTCATTATCTGTCTGCATGTGAATCCCTGAACTTGAAGTCCCCCTTTTAATGTTATTTATATGAATATGTGTAAGTTCATAAGTCGACAGCATTGCTGAGTATTTTCTGCTTAAAACTGCAGTGAACCAAAGACAGTCTCAAAAACACGGTTTGAAATCGCTGGTGTTTCTGACGTCACACACTACCTTGTAACCAATCAGATCAACGTGTGATCGTTAACCAGTGGAGTGAGTGGAGGCGGGGCTCATTTGCATATTCATAGAACCACGCATACTAAATGAGGCAAGGGTGTCGAGTCACATTCAAGATATTTTAAGGCATGAAGAATTGTTTTCAAGGAATAAAATGTTTAAACATGTAATTTTGGTGATCAAAGATGAGTTTTAAGGGATAACATCATTAACTACAGGTGGACTTTAAAAAACATCATAAATAAACTCTTAATGTGCCAGCTTACTATGATTATTACAGTAATCTGCAGTCAGCACAAAAAGACGGCCTTCGAGGTGTTTTTCACCCATGTGATTTAATTTAGTGTGTCGATAGCTTTTTTATTTATTTATGCAAGCCACAGCATTTCAGAACGTTTTGAGAAGTGATTGCAGCCAATTATCTGAAAGAATTATTCAGTCACATGACTTAAAGGGATAGTTCACCCAAAAAATTAAAATTCGGCCATTAATCGGCCACTTTCGTTCATCTTCGGAAAACAAATTAAGATCTTTTTGATGAAATCTGAAAGCCCTTTCAGTCCCTCCATTGACAGTCTGCGCAACTACCACTTTCAAGCCCCAGAAAGGTAGTAAAGACATCATTCAAGTAATCCATGTGACTCCAGTGGTGTAACCTCAATGTTATGAAGCGATGCGAGTGCTTTGTTTGTGTAACGACATGAGGGTGAGTAATTAATGACAGAATTTTAATTTTGGGATGAACTATCCCTTTAAGGCAAAGTTGCACGACTTTTTTGATTTGCATCTAGGAATTTATTTGGTAAAAGTATTTACATCGTAATTTATGCTTCTTACAGAATTAAAAGGTTTCCACCTCAGTAATATACTTCTTTCAAAATTTCAAAGTGTTCAATGTGCATAAAAAGGCTAAATGAAAACTTGGCTAATGTAAAAATAGCCATTTCACATATCACACTTCAGGGAAAAGCCGACATGTGTCAGTTAGACTGCATTACAGTATATGCATATGTGCAGTATATAGAGTGAGATTAGAAAATGCGGGTTACATCTGGAGAGGGTGCAAAGAAAAAAACAAGTTTGGTCAGAAAAAGATTGCAGTAATGAAACGGGAGAGAAGTGTGTGTGTGTGTGTGTTTGTTTTAGTGATTTATGAGGAAAGAAATGTGTATAATGACATGGTATTACACTAGTATTCAACGTGAACGTGATTTATGAGGACATTTCCTGAGTTATCGTATTTCAAATGGCTTTAAAAACATACTAAACAGTGTTTTATTAAAAATCTAAAAAGTTTTCTGTGATGGGTAGGTTTAGGGGTCGGGTTAGTGTGTGTGTGTGTGTGTGATGGGTAGGTTTAGGGGTTGGGTATGTGTGTGTGTGTGTGTGTGTGATGGGTAGGTTTAGGGGTCGGGTATGTGTGTGTGTGTCTGTGTGATGGGTAGGTTTAGGGGTCGGGTATGTGTGTGTGTGTGTGTGTGATGGGTAGGTTTAGGGGTCGGGTTAGTGTGTGTGTGTGTGTGTGATGGGTAGGTTTAGGGGTTGGGTATGTGTGTGTGTGTGTGTGTGTGATGGGTAGGTTTAGGGGTCGGGTATGTGTGTGTGTGTCTGTGTGATGGGTAGTTTTAGGGGTCGGGTATGTGTGTGTGTGTGTGTGTGATGGGTAGGTTTAGGGGTCGGGTATGTGTGTGTGTGTGTGTGTGATGGGTAGGTTTAGGGGTCGGGTATGTGTGTGTGTGTGTGTGATGGGTAGGTTTAGGGGTCGGGTAGTGTGTGTGTGTGTGTGTGATGGGTAGGTTTAGGGGTCGGGTATGTGTGTGTGTGTGTGTGTGATGGGTAGGTTTAGGGGTCGGGTATGTGTGTGTGTGTGTGATGGGTAGGTTTAGGGGTCGGGTATGTGTGTGTGTGTGTGTGTGATGGGTAGGTTTAGGGGTCGGGTATGTGTGTGTGTGTGTGTGATGGGTAGGTTTAGGGGTCGGGTATGTGTGTGTGTGATGGGTAGGTTTAGGGGTTGGGTATGTGTGTGTGTGTCTGTGTGATGGGTAGGTTTAGGGGTCGGGTATGTGTGTGTGTGTGTGTGATGGGTAGGTTTAGGGGTCGGGTATGTGTGTGTGTGTGTGTGTGTGTGATGGGTAGGTTTAGGGGTCGGGTATGTGTGTGTGTGTGTGTGTGATGGGTAGGTTTAGGGGTCGGGTATGTGTGTGTGTCTGTGTGATGGGTAGGTTTAGGGGTCGGGTATGTGTGTGTGTGTGTGTGTGATGGGTAGGTTTAGGGGTCGGGTATGTGTGTGTGTGTGTGTGTGATGGGTAGGTTTAGGGGTCGGGTATGTGTGTGTGTGTGATGGGTAGGTTTAGGGGTCGGGTATGTGTGTGTGTGTGTGTGTGATGGGTAGGTTTAGGGGTCGGGGTATGTGTGTGTGTCTGTGTGATGGGTAGGTTTAGGGGTCGGGTATGTGTGTGTGTGTGTGTGTGATGGGTAGGTTTAGGGGTCGGGTATGTGTGTGTGTGTGTGTGTGATGGGTAGGTTTAGGGGTCGGGTATGTGTGTGTGTGTGATGGGTAGGTTAGGGGTCGGGTATGTGTGTGTGTGTGTGTGTGATGGGTAGGTTTAGGGGTACATTATAAAAACCATTACGCCTGTGGAATGTCCTTAAAGTATAGCAAAACAAACCTGTGTGTGCAGGCCCGGGGTGGGTAATCGGGAGAATCGGGCGAATTCCCGGTGGGCCGCTTCACTTTTGGGCCGGTCGAGGATTTTTTTTTTTTTACATTTGTCACATTAGTTACATTAGGCTACATGCGTTCCGCATTCGGACACCGCAGCGCGCAGCCTCTGCATGGGTTGTACCATGTGAGGCAGTTCTCCCCTTCCCTCCCATAGAGTTGGTTGGGTCCATAGCGCGTCTTTTCCAAAGCGTTTTCTCAGGGAGGATGGATGGGAGGAAGAGGCCAGGAGGGGCTGAAAAAGCCAGGTTAAAAAAAAGAAAGGCATTGGAGGAGGACGCTGCCAAATGTGCCAAACTTACTGATTTATTTTCAAGAGGACAAACACAAGTGGCAACAGCAGGTAAAGAGAGATAGGCCTAGTAATGATTAGCAATAGCAACGTAATTATTCGGCTAATACCGTTGTATCGTTGTCAACCTATTCACAAGCAAAATATAAAATGTAATTAAAATATTGGTAGCCTTTTTGTATCACTCAATACATGTCATGGCGATTCATAGACTTTGCAAATATTATGCAATTTAATATTGATAACAAAACTCAAGCTTGATCTGTGTATGCAGTAAAATTACCTCTTAACTATTTTTTGTAGCTTCTGAGCAGCAGATAAGCCAGTCCCCCGCTGAAAATGAGGAGGCCATGATGACTACAGGGACAGGTAGAGAGGATTCCAGAGTAAAAAATATGAATTAAAGTTATTTAACCCTCAGGTTGTGTTCAAAACCCTATAACACCTTTTGTGTTCCCAGTCAAAAATTACTGGCCTACAAAAAATAGCTTTTAAATCACGTGTTATGCTATATAATCACCCAATATTGGATTCAATCTTTTTGTCAACTTGTAAAGAAAACAATTAGGAATGTTTTTATATTTCTATTTGCATCTGATTAATCATAGGCCTCATTTATCTGAGAGTAGGAATCACGTTTTTTTGATTTAAAAAGCATTATTTTTGAATATGTTTGAATACATTTGGAAATATTAAATAAAATATGAATTTTTTTTTGGTAATGACGGCCCCCATGAGGTCTCATTCCAACAAATACGGCCTAATCTGAGTCTGACACTGCTGGTTTATGCCCTTATGCCCTTTTTGTTATGCAATACAGGTGAGTCAGATGCTGAAAGAGCAGATATAGAGGCAGAATCCAGTGAGACAACAGCCCTGCAAGAGATCCCAGAGGCACAGGCAGATGCAAGTGTAGATGAGGAAGCCTATCATTTTGATTATTTTGCTCACCCTCAAGCACAGGATCTAGACACATTTTTCAATTACCATCCTCAGCAGCCCACAGAACACCACCTATTAGCTAAAGTTTATCACAGCAAGCATGGCACCAACCGCAAGTGGTTGACATACAGTGAAAAAACACAGTCACTGTATTGTTCTGTGTGTTTGGCATTTGCACCTGCTGCAAGTGATAGTCCTTTCATAAAGGGAGGTATGAAATCATGGAAACATGTTCATCAGCGGATAGAAGAGCATGAGAAAAGTAAGATCCACAGAGATAGCGCTGATGCTTACTTTCTGTTGGCTAAAAGGGCAGATATAAAAAGCCTTCTGGCAGACAAACAAATGTCTTTACATCATGAGCAGGTGAAGAAGAAGCGTCAGGTGATGGAACGCATAATAGATGTGATAAAAGTCATTGGCAAATGTGGACTAAGTTACAGAGGGGATAAAGCAGAGGCTGCTTATACACTAGAAGATACCGCAGTCAATCATGGCAACTTTCTAGAGTTGGTAATACTTTTGAGTCGTTATGATCTGTGCCTTCAACAGCACATTAGCAGTTGTATTGAGCAAAGCAAGAAGCATCATGCCACTGGTGCAAAAGGTAGAGGATCTCTTGTGACTCTGCTATCAAAGGACATTGTTGGGAAAGTTGTTGATGCTCTCAGCCAGGTCATAAAGGGGACAGTTTCAGATGAGGTTAGAGAGGCGGGACTGTTTTCGGTTCAGATTGATACAACTCAGGATGTCACATCAAAGGACCAGTGTGCTATCATTGTCAGATATGTCACAGACGTAGTTCATGAGCGGTTGGTTGCTGTGGTGAACTGTGAAAAATCCACAGGTAAATATCTGACACAGCTACTGAAGAACACATTAGACAAACTTGGCATTGACATTGGCATGTGTGTGGGCAACTCCACTGATGGTGCAGCAAATATGCAGGGACAGTATAACGGGTTCTCTGCATTCCTGTCTGAACAGTCTCCAACACAAATTCATGTCTGGTGTTATGCACATGTTTTAAATCTGGTACTGGCAGACACAACAGGCAGTGTCATAGAGAGTGCATCTCTCTTCTCACTACTTAATGATGTGGCAGTTTTCCTCAGGGAGTCTTATAAACGCATGCAGACTTGGGAAGAGACAAGTGAGGACAAACGTCACAGGAGACTGAGCCCAATAGGGGAAACCAGGTGGTGGGCTAAGGATCAAGCTCTCACTAAGGTCTTTGGGTGTTTTGGTAATCCCCAGGATGCATTGTTTGTTGACCTGCTGCTGACCCTAGCCTCTGTTGAGGAAGATGGAAGTATGAAGTCAACAGTGAGGGTCAAAGCAAAGGGATTAATTGAAAATCTTCTGAAATATGAGATTATCCTCATTGCTCAAACTTTCCTTCGCATTTTCCAACATACATCCCCCCTCTCTAAGTACCTACAGACACACGGAATGGATATTTTGTCAGCTCAGCGTCTGGTTGAGGGGACAAAGGATAACCTCAAAAAATATGTCAGGGACTTTGAGGGAGTGAAAGTGGCAGCTGATAAGTTTGTGAGTTGGGCCAATGAAAAGTTGGAAGAGATGGACAACTATAAACTAGTTGTGCAGTCTGCACTTCCAGAGAAGCGTGTCCGAAAAAAGAAAAGAATGCCAGGAGAGCTTTTAGATGATGAACCAGTAGCCTCATCTGATGCTGCCTTTGAGGTGAATGTCCATAATGTTATTCTGGACACTGTGGCAGGTAGCATAGATAGGAGGTTTTCAGCAAATGCAAAACTTGCCTCAGATTTCGCTTGTCTTGACCCTAAAAACTTTCCTGAAATAAAGATAAATGGGCTCCCTAACTCAGCACTCCAGGAAATCAGCAAATGTCTGCTTAGGTTTGATGACAGAGCTACTGTTAGCACATTACAAACTGAGCTTTCTAGCTTGGCATACCAGTGGGACAGACTGAAACAGTCTTCTCTTGAAGGTTATACTGTCAGGACATGTAGTGAGGTGACACAGGAAGGTCAGGAGGATAGTGGCGGACTGCCATATATGGAAGAACCAGAGATGGAACTTGAAAGCAGGACCTGTTCCTCCTGCAAAAACTGTGCCATTTGTGTCCATTTAATACTCTCACAGTATAACCTCCTCACAGATGCTTATCATGTAATTGGGTTAGCATATAAGTTTCTGTTGACTTTGTCCATCACACAGGTTGCATGTGAGAGAAGCTTCTCAACTTTAAAATTTGTGAAGAATAGGCTACGAAGCTCATTGAGTCAGGACAACTTGGAGGCGTTCATGCTAATGTGCACAGAGAAGGAAATCCACATGTCTATAAGCAACGACACGGTTATCAATAAAGTGGCTGAAACCAGTGCACTGCTTAGGCGGCTACTGATGCTGTAGATGCTGTTGGTGCTAGTCGCAATGTAACTTTAAACTGTACTGTGACTTGAAGTTTACACATTAGTTCAATATGCCTCTTTGTGGAAGAGTGGGATACATTTCAAATGTTTTATTTCTTTCTGCTTTTGTTAATTTATCAACCTATTCTTGTGGAATAGTGGAATATTTTTTGTTAACTTCTTCTGAGAATTATTATTTAACCTTTACATTATTTGTTGAACCATAGTATTAATAAAAACTACAAAATAGTAAGAGCTGAACTGTTTCTTCATTTATCCAATTTGGAAAAATTCTAATTTGGAATTCCACCATGGAAAAAGTGGGCCGGTCTTGGGCCTGAAACTCCCGGGCTGAAAAGTGGCCCCACTCCGGCCCTGTGTGTGTGTGTGTGTGTGTGTGTGTGTGTGTGTGTGTGTGTGTGTGTGTGTGTGTGTGTGTGTGTGTGTGTGTGTGTGTAAAACCGCCTGTAGAACCGTCTCCATATCTCTGTTCAGATGTGCCCATCATCTTGAAACAGCGTTCGCTGCTCGGAGCGCTGCTGACTGAGGGAAAAATGATGTCTAGAGGACAAATATGGCACGTAAATAATTAATCACATCCGCTCTCTGTCACTCCTAGGATTCTCCCAGACTTGATCCGGCCTGCTTTATCTCCATGTCCCTTGATATAAAAAACACACATACTTGCCCTCGAAACACACACTGCATGAAGCAGAGAGCGCTCTCCTGATGGACTGCCATTCAAAACCTACGAGTCCTACGACTACGAGTGTACAATATAAAGAAGTTTAAATCAATACAACATTTCTTTTCCTTCAAATTGAAAACAAGCATTATTTATTTATTGCATTATTTACAGCAATGCACAAGGGAAGGCTCTTGGGAATTGCAACAAGATAAGCGTTAAAATATTGTTTTAAAAGTATAGCTTCGAGACTAACAAAATAATACGTGACTAACACCTCTAAAAGCCCGTTCACACCAAAGACAATAAATGTATGATAAAGACAATCGTATAAAAGATGAGCAGAGTCCACACCACAACTATACCGATAAAGGCACAGAAAAACGATATCATTGACTTACACAACTGATGAACGATAAAAACATTGACAGCCAATCAGAATCCACCATGCTTTAAAGATCTCAAGCATTTAAAGTGACAGACGACAAAACCTGCACACTAACGAACGAGTTTTATCGTATCGTTAGTGTGGACGCTAAAATAGTCGGGTATCTTTATAGTTATTGTTCTTGATGTGAACGGGCCTCAAGACCAATGTTTTCTGTGTTTTCTGAGCAAAGTTATACAATATTTCAACTAATGTTATGAACATGCTGGTAACCCCAGAGCTTTTAGCACAATACACACATGAATACCAGAGAGAGACCACTTACCAAGTAATCAAGGTTTAGCTGGTTAGCACTATATGGGGAGGCTGCAGACCTGGAGCCGGTAGATATAGGACCCAAACAGTTTTACGCCCCTGGCAGTTTTACGCCCCTGTTGTTCCTGATGCGTCCAGTAGAGGGATATACTGCGAAATAACATCATTAAATTGACGCTAACACATTAATAACCCGTCCATAGACTTGACAATTTTGTGTTTTTTGTTCATTAAATATAAACGCTACAGTGTAGATCTGCACGGATTAAAATAGAAAAATAGATGCAGATATTCAGTCGGTGTTCACTCCCTTCACTCAGCCTACAGAAGACTTTTGTTTTTGTGAATTGAAAAATTAAAAATACACATAGTTGGATCAACTACGTGTTATGACAATGATATGACCTACTGCAGTTATAGGCCTACTCACCGTATGTTTTTATATGGAGACTAAGTGAAATATGTTGTTGTGAATTTATATAAAGTTACATTTAGATATTAACCATATTTAGACCATTAGACATACAGTACCGTGTAATCATATGGATCCTCGATTTAATATCTGCTGTACTATTCTCTATTGGTCGTCATACAGCTATAAAACAGTGTCCTACATACGTGGTAAGATAAATTTAAGCCAGATCGTCCTGAACTTTTAGGTAAATTCTGGGCAAGTTTCATCTGCATAAAGACAGAACCATCCAATGGCAAAACCTTTAAACTCAAAGGTTTCTAAAACAAATAATATCCTCGAGTCTGTTGTAAAGAACCTTTATTTTTTTTATTAACAATGTAATATTGTATTGATTTGTGTAGTAGCCTAATTCAATCTCTTTTGATGTCCGTATACCCCCTTGTTTTTTTCCCCTCTTCTCACTGTTAATGTCTGTATCCTTTCATTTGCAATACAAAATAAATAAATAAATTAATTTAAAAAAGATTAAAACATACCTCAATTCGTGTCGCTGTACAGCCTCTCCTACTGGACGCATCAGGAACATCAGGGGCGTAAAACTGTCAGGGGCGGTAAAACTGTTTGGGTCCTATATCTACCGGCTCCAGGTCTGCAGCCTCCCCATACTCGGTTAGCATGCTGAGTTTGCCCCCGCTGGTAGATATTATAACTACACCATTATGTTGCTAGACAGCCACTGAAAAAATAGCGGTGCATAAAAAATAAATAAATAATATTAATAAATATGCAAGCTTTTTTTCATTTTAGTTTTTTAAGCTCTCAACATTAAAATAGCAGCACACTGATAATTAACATCATAGTAAAACTGGTCTAATATTTGATTCCAGCACATCTTTCTCTCAGTACTGATGCCAGACAGACTGCTTCAGGTTTTATAGACCCCTTTATTGTTCCACACATGGGAATTATGATGATAATGCATAATCAGACATTCATCTAGACAAGTAATCCCACTGCTAAACGGATGATTGAGACAACTAAACTGCTCAAATAATATCAACACACACACAAGATCCACGCTTTGAGTGCCACCGGAATGCCTCACATCATAGACTTCCACTGTAAATTTAGTTTGTTTTGACAAACTGAGGGATGATGAGTCAATATTTTATAACACAGATGTTGTTCATAAAGCTTAAGTTGTTTTGCACATTCCATTAAGAGACAGTTGTGGTGTTGTGCACAGGGTTGAGTATGACTGATAATTTATTCTGAAGATTAAAAAATGATGATTTCAAGTTTAGAATTAAAACACACACACACACACACACACGCACGCACACACACACACGCACAACTTATGTTGCATGCAAAACTAATTGGGTTTTAAACTGTATAGTAAAACCCAACAAGCAGTGGTCAGAAAACACTAGCCATGTGTTCTGCAATCTGAGGTTACAAACCAAATAAATAGAATATCTGGGGTTAACCACACTGCAGTCTCGGCTGTCATCACCCACGTCCTGACAAGATCTACATGCTCTACAGCCAGGACCGCCTCTCGTGCCTTCAAACGGAGCAACCACACGCCGGACACGATGGTTGAGGCTGTCGACTGCATCGAAACTGCACATCAGGGACCGGAAACATCAAGTTGCCTTTGATTTTAGTCAGAAGTTATTTAAAATACACAACAAATAAATAAATAAAAAATAATTCAAAGAAAAAATGGCTGTGCAATCTAGAACATCAAATATATATAATCAGGGTCTCCATGTCAAAAGGAGCATCAGGCACGTCCCAGTGCAGACGGCTTTGTTGATTATAACGGGAGTGTGTGTGTGTGTGTGTGTGTGTGTGTGTCATCACCTGTGTCTAGTGCAGACACGTATCCGAAATGCCCCCTACCCTTAAATAGGGTATATTTGAGGGGACAGCCATTGTAGTGTCCGAAACCATAGAGGGGGTTATCGAATGCAATCATTCAATCCCATAATGCACTGCAATAACGAGTGTACAACCGATGTACACTCAACGGCTAGAGAATACCCATAATGCACTGTGAGGGTCGTGTCAAATGAATTCCCGCGTCATGCACATTTTTACTTGATTATTCAATTGTTTGATCTTTCCATCTTTACTGGAGCTGCTAGTTTGCAAAGCATCAAATGATTGTTAAACAGAAAGAACAATATGCAAAAGAGGCAGCCCTCCCGGCTGGATTTAAATATGCAAATGCTTAAGTCTTTGATTGGATCATTATTGCAGTGATTATTATGTTTCTAGCATGTTGTGTTTGGCAACAGTTGCACCATTTGATGGAAATAACATCACAACATTTATTTCCATCAAGAGGTGCATACATTTTTGGTCAAGATAGACAATGCATGAGTCCAGCACTCTGTAAAGTCTCCTCCAGCACATCCCAAAGATGTTCAAAGAATTTAAGATCTGGATTCATTCTTTCACAATCTGAGCCTGATGAATTTTGTTATTGTCCTCCTGGAATATGGCCATGATGTGTCTTACTAAATGGCAGTTTAAGAAATGAAAATACACACTTCATCAATTAGGGTTAGAAGAACAGCTGCCAAACATATAACATGCTAGAAACATAATAATCACTTCAATAATGATCCAATCATAGACTCTTAAAGTCCCGCTGTATAGTCAACAATTTTATCACTTAAAACCTATCTTTGATCACAAAAATTACATATTTAAAAGTTTTTTTTTTTCAAGCACACCGCAAAACACAGCTATACAGCATAGTTCAAAACTTTCAAAACATTGACTCTCAGTCTTTATTCACCTCTTTCTCATGGTTTCTCAATAGAATTCATAAAAGTATAGAATATAAGTTCTAATAGAGGCTCATTGTAACGCAGTGTGACAACATGCCCCGCCTGTGGGATTTAAATCTGGCTGGTGGTCTTTTTCTGGTTAGATCAGCATTGAAGAACCGTCTCAACTGTTAAATAACAGATATAAGATTAGAATAATATCAGATTTGTCTAATTTTAAACAAAAACAAAAAACAGAGGTGAAAAATAAACTTAAGAAATGAACTTTTGCTATGGTTAAATACATGTTCAGTGATATCTTCCAAAGATTTCTCTCTATAGTGTTGATATGGCAACTAGTAAATACATTAAGTTCGTCATGCTGGCATATGTGTGGGAAGTTTTTAGTTACAACTAGCATTATTTTGTGCCCAGCTCACCCCATTTTTCTTGTTACAATAACATGCATTCTTTTTTAATATAAATGAAAATATATATAATATATATATATTAATCACAAAAAGTCACATTCAGGACTGCAAAAAAAGTTTAGAAGTGATACAAATGGTAAAACATCTAAAATAAATTGACACCTTGCCTTTTACATTAATATACATCTAAAACTAATGTCTTTTAAAGTTTACATCCACACTGCTAAATGATCCCAATGACATTTCTTAAAATGTAAAAATAATAATAATAATTTTTTAATAAAAACATATTTTCAAACCCCTAAAAGCTGCATCAGATTGACCTCAGATCAACAGATCTGCTGTCTCTCCTGCGGTGAGATCCGATCCCGTTCCTCCGCACATTTGGATATGAATAATCCGCTCAGTTTGAAGATCCAGACAACACGCTGAGACAGAGCGGCACGTTTCCTAAAATCTCCTAATCCCTTCAGTTTTGCAGAAACGCGTGATTTCACGCTGTTTGATAAACTCCACTGCAACAGATCAGGTGTGTGTGTGTGTGTGTGTGTGTGTGTGTGTGTGTGTGTGTGTGTGTGAGGCTGCGCTCCTCTGATGTCCCCGTGAGAAACCACTCTCGGGGAGTCTATAAAACAAACCCGCAGACTTATAATAATAACCAGACTTACCAATAAACATGCTCTCCATTGTCATCACGCGCACAGATCCGTGGCGTCCGCGCGCACCGCTGTCCTCAACAGTGAATCCATGATTTCATCTGTACATGTGGGGAACTGCGACCACGAGGGTCTGTCTCTCTCTGTGAACTGAGATCTTCAGAGAAACTCCTCAGATGTGTCTCAGAGCGAGCTGATCCTCTCCAGATGTAATCTGACTCCTGGAGAACGAGCCGATATCAGCGTCTCTAGCGGGAGTCAAGCCGCGGCTGCTCATTTGTTCTGTCTGAGTGTTCTCAGGCACTACACACTCTCTCTCTCTCTCTCTCTCTCTCTCTCTCTCTCTCTCTCCTCTCTCCTCTCTCTCTCCTCCTCTCTCTCTCTCTCTTCAGTTATCTGGTGACGTTCTCAAATGCGATTCATAAAGTAAACAAGATTTCCATTTCTAGATTATTGTGTTAATTTATCTCTAAGAGTGTTTGACAGGGTGCTTTAACTGATTTAGGGTTTTCGCTGTGGTGTTGCTAGATGGCTATTAGGATGTTCTATTACTAGTGTATTTTGCAAGGTTGTTGCTAGGGTGCTCTGGCTGTTGCTATGGTGTTGTGGGTAGTTGCAGCAGTTGCTTACTGCAAAAATGAAGTCTCTCAAGTCTTTGTGATCTTCTACTCTTTTAAATATGGCTCGGTCCCTACAATGCAAGCCTCTTTTTGCTGGTTATCATCTGCTAGGGGAACAACAGTCTAAACGCTTAGTAAAGCGTGACTAATGTAGCAGGAGGAGAGTTTGGGGCGTGGCTATAGCAGGTGGAGAGTTTGGGGTGTGGCTACTGTAGCAGGTGGAGTTTGGGGCGTGGCTATAGCAGGTGGAGAGTTTGGGGTGTGGCTACTGTAGCAGGTGGAGTTTGGGGCGTGGCTACTGTAGCAGGTGGAGAGTTTGGGGCGTGGCTACTGTAGCAGGTGGAGAGTTTGGGGCGTGGCTACTGTAGCAGGTGGAGAGTTTGGGGAGTGGCTACTGTAGCAGGTGGAGAGTTTGGGGCGTGGCTACTGTAGCAGGTGGAGAGTTTGGGGTGTGGCTACTGTAGCAGGTGGAGTTTGGGCCGTGGTTACTGTAGCAGGTGGAGTTTGGGGAGTGGCTACTGTAGCTGGTGGAGTTTGGGGTGTGGCTACTGTAGCAGGTGGAGTTTGGGGTGTGGCTACTATAGCAGGTGAAGTTTGGGGCGTGGCTACTGTAGCAGAAGGAGAGTTTGGGGGAGTTAGTACTGTAGCAGGTGGAGTTTGGGGGCGTGGCTACTGTAGCAGGTGGAGTTTGGGGCGTGGCTACTGTAGCAGAAGGAGAGTTTGGGGGAGTTAGTACTGTAGCAGGTGGAGTTTGGGGGCGTGGCTACTGTAGCAGGTGGAGTTTGGGGCGTGGCTACTGTAGCAGGAGAAGAGTTTGAGGCGTTGGTACTGTAGCAGGTGGAGTTTGGGGGCGTGGCTACTGTAGCAGGTGGAGTTTGGGACGTGGCTACTGTAGCAGGTGGAGTTTGGGGTGTGGCTACTGTAGCAGGAGAAGAGTTTGGGGTGTGGCTACTGTAGCAGGTGGAGAGTTTGGGGCGTGGCTACTGTAGCAGGTGGAGTTTTGGGTGTGGCTACTGTAGCAGGTGGAGTTTGGGCCGTGGTTACTGTAGCAGGTGGAGTTTGGGGCGTGGCTATTGTAGCAGGTGAGTTTGGGGTGTGGCTAATGTAGCAGGAGAAGAGTTTGGGGTGTGGCTACTGTAGCAGGTGGAGTTTGGGGCATGGCTACTGTAGCAGGTGGAGTTTGGGGCATGGCTACTGTAGCAGGTGGAGTTTAGGGTGTGGCTACTGTAGCAGGTGGAGTTTGGGGTGTGGCTACTGTAGCAGGTGGAGTTTGGGCGTGGTTACTGTAGCAGGTGGAGTTTGGGGCATGGCTACTGTAGCAGGTGGAGTTTGGCCGTGGGTTACTGTAGCAGGTGGAGTTTGGGGCGTGGCTATTGTAGCAGGTGGAGTTTGGGGCGTGGCTACTATAGCAGGTGGAGTTTGGGGCGTGGCTACTGTAGCAGGTGGAGTTTGGGCCGTGGTTACTGTAGCAGGTGGAGTTTGGGGCGTGGCTATTGTAGCAGGGGGAGTTTGGGGCGTGGCTACTATAGCAGGTGGAGTTTGGGGCGTGGCTACTGTAGCAGGTGGAGTTTGGGGCGTGGCTACTATAGCAGGTGGAGTTTGGGGGGTGGCTACTGTAGCAGGTGGAGTTTGGGGCGTGGCTACTATAGCAGGTGGAGTTTGGGGCGTGGCTACTGTAGCAGGTGGAGAGTTTGGGGTGTGGCTACTGTAGCAGGTGGAGTTTGGGGTGTGGCTACTGTAGCAGGTGGAGTTTGGGGCGTGGCTACTGTAGCAGGTGGAGTTTGGGGTGTGGCTACTGTAGCAGGAGAAGAGTTTGGGGTGTGGCTACTGTAGCAGGTGGAGAGTTTGGGGCGTGGCTACTGTAGCAGGTGGAGTTTGGGGTGTGGCTACTGTAGCAGGAGAAGAGTTTGGGGCGTGGCTACTGTAGCAGGTGGAGTTTGGGCCGTGGTTACTGTAGCATGTGGAGTTTGGGGTGTGGCCATTGTAGCAGGTGGAGTTTGGGGCGTGGCTACTGTAGCAGGTGGAGTTTGGGGCGTGGCTACTGTAGCAGGTGGAGTTTGGGGCGTGGCTACTGTAGCAGGTGGAGTTTGGGGCGTGGCTACTATAGCAGGTGGAGTTTGGGGGGTGGCTACTGTAGCAGGTGGAGTTTGGGGCGTGGCTACTATAGCAGGTGGAGTTTGGGGCGTGGCTACTGTAGCAGGTGGAGAGTTTGGGGCGTGGCT